>JAHZNE010001135.1:0-35063 GCA_027744055.1 Callyntrura sp. NNG-2020 | reverse complement strand
AGCGAAAACAATCTTGGCTGAACATTTGTTGAATTTTGTGTTACCTTTTCAGTTGCATTTAAAAGTACGGTGAACTACAGACTGTTTGCTTTCGACAAATCCCGTTGACGTCCTTTTCAACATTTCATCCATCCCATGTCACAAAACGGTTTGTATTTGCAATGTCAAATTTGCACAACCGTTTAAACCTCTATGGTACATTTCTATGACAATAAATTTAATGTATTCAATTTGAAATTGACGTTTTTTTCGTACTGCAAATAATAAAATATTGGACATGCTCAAATGTTTAAACAAATACAGTCACACGATATATTGAACACACGTTACAATCTGCCATAGTTTAATTGTTCCCAAATTTTGCATAACTATGTTATCTAAGGAATGTAGTTGGATCAAAATAACGTTTAATCCAAAAATGGGTATGTTCGATGCTAGGTAGTAAAAAGTTGTTATTGGTAATGAGGATCAAGAGCAATTACTTTTATAATTGCACCATGACATTGTATAAATATCTTAAGCATTGTGCACAAATAGAAGGAAGTAAGAGCTGAATTTCATGAGTTCACGTATGACACAAAGTACACTTCCCGTCTTATGTTTCAAGACCAGATTCTACTTTATTTCCAATCCATCCTTTTACTTATTTATATAGATTCTATTCAACCACAAAACTATACCAGCCTGAACTGGGGTAATGGAGGGTCTACACTACGTACCAGATGGAAGGGTACATGATCTTTGTTGCGGTGACCGGTGTGGGCATACGATGAGAACACAACATGACATATGCCCATGCATGGGACAAGGATAGATGGTTCACAAGAATTTTGTTTGTTAGTGCATACATGGGCTATGTTAGGCACCAATACCTAGGCAGTATCGAAGAATGATGAACCTGGCTGAGAAATTTGGCTAACTAGGGATACTATCGAAGTGTCGTCTGCGAATAAAAAAACTGCAAGTGAGGGTTAGTTCATTTTTCACGCTGATTACAAAACCAGTTTTGCTGTTTTGTAAAACTGACATCTGTAACGGCAGTTAAGTAATCTGTCAGTGCAACGTGCGTATAAAAACTTTCTGTGTTCTCAACCGCGCAAAACATACTATATTCAGCTGTTAGCATCATGCGTTCATTTGCTTTTTAGAACGTGAATAGATTCAACACGACAGTTCAAACCTTCACGGATTGAGTCATTTCCACAGCTAGCAGAGAGAATACCATTTGATAAAAACGAAACGACAACGATACTTCTATTTAGCTTGCATTCGACCGTAGTAGTATACCAAAATTCAACATCTGGTTATTTGCTAATAAATTCCATAAAAGTCCTGTTCCAAGCCCGCACTACAGTTGGTATAATCTACCAAGAAGAAAATCCTTTAGATTGTCTTTGAAAATGAATGAAATAAATGTTATTCAACACGTTCCGTTCTTGGAATGTACCTCACGATGGATTCATCCAGGTACGTCGACGTGAATTCTATAAGACAGAAATCTTTGGAAAAGTCACTGAACGAAAAGGAAGACAAAACCTGAACGAAGCAAAAGTAGGCTTATTTATGGCTTCCATTTAAATAGAAAAGCCGAAGTGGAAAAAGGAAAGACATAAAGTCGATGTGTAAAGAGCTTTGTTTCATCATCGTCATCACCGTACAGCCGTCGTGTTTGCTAACGCTTACGCAAGAAAGTTAGTACCTGTATCCTATCCCATTGCCATCATTACGTGTGTCCGTGTGTGTGTTCTAAGGTCAGAGTGCGGAAACGTAAGAAAAAAAATCTCGTTTTATATGGGAGTCCTTGTATCCTGTATATAAGTTTCTCCTTATGTATGCACAAGCACAAAACAAACTGACCAAATAACCTTGTAAACAAAATTCACCAATAGTAAACTTTTATCTCTGTGCTTGCCCCATTCATCGTAAGGTGTGGTTTAAAATCCAAACGATGCTAATTTTCCAGTTAGGCCTTATTGAGAATAACAAAAGGAAAATTGCAAAGTAGAAAAATTGTTGGCACAGTTGCTGCACACCGTTATAATAGCACACAAGGCATAATTATCCGTTATCTTTCCTTTTGTGAATGTTTAACGGACGTAATTTATCTTATGCATTGTTAATTCTGTGTTGTCTTTTAAACCAGGACAAGGCAAGACTGCAACAATAGACAGCGTTACATATTGTTTTGTTCCTGATATTCTGAGAAATGTTTGGTTCCATGCATTTTCTCTTTTAACTACTATACGGATTTCCTTTTATACATTATACCCTGTTCACGTTTCACCACTCACTACTGACACTGACCAAATAATGCTTAGCTTGTAAGCAAATTCGCGTGCGACAGAAATTCCTGCTGTTTTAGATATGAAAAAGAGCAACAGAGCCCCTCGCGTTTCGTCATGGGTCTAGTAGACGGTCGGTTAAATAGGTAAGACAGTATAAGGGATTTACTCACTCCGGACAAGATACATCTTATGTTATATTTATCTGCGTGAAAGCAATTGCATTCCTCCATTTTATGACTAAGTATGCTTTTATGTGTGACACTATGTCCATTTCCAATGTCAGCTCTGTGAACAGGAGAACCACATCAAAAACGGAATTGAACTGCCATGCCAGCCAAAGCAGCAGGCAGACAGCCTAAACAAGAGGACCGAACAAAAACGTGCAGAAAAGGGAACGAAGGGAAAGTTAGTGACAAGAGCAGCAGTGGTGGAAGAAAGTGCGACTAACACCAGCACCACCGTCAAACAGCCCTGTTTTCCCTGTTGCTTGCGCCGGCCATATATGTAGTGGAGTAGTGAGTTAAAAGGGGAAAACACATCTCACCTAACCGTACGCTTTTCTCCTCTACTCCTGCTGATACATTTGGGTGTGCGAGAAGAAAAGTGGAGGATAACGAACGGGTTATATTGCAGTGGCCGTGATGTTGTGTTGGTGCTGTTGCTTTTCTTCCTTCTTATATGCTTCTCTCGATATTATACGTTCGCAACGGGAAAAGTTCCATTGTTGGTGAACTGCGTACTCCCCGTACGATTTGCTAGCTTGCTTGCCTGCTTTGCTTACCTTCAAAATATGTATCAAACTATGAAACTCTCGTCTTCACTGGCTGCTGACGCTGGCACTGGTACTGCTGTCCGTCGACTTGTATGAAATAAAGTTCCAGCCGCTTGCATTCCCAACAGTCGATCGCAACATTGCGTGCAGACAGGTAAAGCATTTGTGAAAGCAGATAAAAGCTTTCTGGTGAGCATAAACAAAGTAGTTGAGTGGAGAGGAAAAGGGAAAACAAAAAGCGTACCTCGCATGGTACTTTTTTTACTGCAGAGAGGCGAACAAAGAAGGGAAAACGTATTAACTTGCTGATTTGGTGTGTACATTCCGTTACTCAGAAAACGTCGTCAATTCATACAGACTTTTGTTTTTAAAAGATACAATTTGGTTTGCAAATCCACAAGTTTGTCGGGAAAGCAACGGACACTAGTGAACAATTTTTTCACCACTTCTTTACACCATTACTCGTTTTTTTCTTTCTTCCTGCCGACGACAGTCAGGTTTGATTTAATCACTGTACTTTCTTGTGAGCGAGAGTGTGATTTGTTTTCTCGTTACCGGGATGTTCATAAACCGCTCGTTTCAAAGTGTTTTGTGAACTGTTTAAAGGTGTTTTTGACCGAGGGTTTTGCCGTCGTCTTCTAACTTGGTTGACGTGTGTGTGTTTGAAACGGTGTTTGCATGTTCTGTTCTTCACATGGGTTTGATAACTTGACTGTTTTTGAGAAACACCTTATCAAGGTATGTTCTATGTATAATTTAAAGCAACCATGTAGTAATAAAGGAATTTTACGTGTAAAATAACAAAATAGTTGGGTTATATCATAATTGATTATTTTTGGGCTAACAAAACACTTTATGTCTTTCTTATTGTGACTGTGTATGCCTATGTAATAATGAATATAATTATTCTCAATATAAACCTCAACAAAAATAATATTTAATAATAATAATAAATCTCAACCAATCAAGTCATATCAAGCGTTGTGCTAGCAGCTGCGTGCGTGGGCAAGTAACTACGCTCTAACTAGAATACTAGAGATGCGCTCAACAATCTTATTTGATTTTCAATCTCCGTTCCATAACTAGGTATGTATCGTCCTTGTTGATCTGATTGCGAATGGACTCGCGTGCACACAAAGAAATGCACAAGAGCATCAGAAGACATGTTAAGTAAGAGTATTCCATTTGGAAAATCTCTTCGCTCAGTCAATTCTCCTTCTGGGTATAATTGTTTCTGTCAAACCCTTTTAAAAGACGCTTTTCTTTCACCGCCAACCGTCCGCGTACCACGTACACACTCGATAGGATAAATGTATGAAATATACTCTAGGTGGTAGTGGATGGTATATACTTTCTAGGTTTATGTTATACTCTTTTTTATCCTTATCTTCAGTGATATTATTATTTTTACTGGAGAATAAATATTACACACGCCGATATTGATACATTGTAATGCCACACAGAACATTATTATATTTTCCTGTCAACATCCTTTCTCAAACATACGGCGATGGGAACGAAACGCCGATGAGAATTACGATTATTACATACGTTACGCGCTCCAGCACTGTGCCAGATATTTATGTGTCGGTGATTCGGCCCAGTTGAAATTACATTATCATATAAATCATATCTTGCATTTTCTTTTACTAGTTATCTAGTTATTTCAACTGAAACAGTGTATTATAATCATGGAGCAGTTGTTGCAAGTTGCCCAGTTGCATAGGTATCACCACGAAATCTTATTTACCAAGAAGTAACTTTTTCCTACTTTATAAATATGCACTAACTGATGTTCTACTCTGCACACAAGGAGAGGGTTAGAGAACATAAAGAGGGAAATGTTAGGTTAGGCTCATATCGAGAGAAAAAACTTGTGAAGTACATTTTCAACATTTTCCCATTCAGAGAAAACCACAAAAAGAGTGTGTGCAAGTAGACAACAAATTTGATAAATGTGTGCGCGTTCCGGTAAAAAAAGATTTTATGCCCTGTGGAAAACGAATAAGAAGCATTTGTGAATGTGCATGGTTGAAATAATGATAATAATGCTGTTGACTATTGTAACATTGTGGTGTCCTGTACTTAAGTTCATATTATACATGGAGGTATACATATTTATATCTTCGTATGAAGTAACTGGGGACTGTTTCCTATTACCCCCAAAGTGAATGAACATTCTACTCGAAAAGTGAAAAAGATTCAGTAAGTAAAGTGTAAAGAGTATACATGTACAACATTTTGTCATCAGTAGTATTACTTATTACGCGGTTCAAATGCGCGTGGTTGTGGTTTCTTTTGGTATGCTTTTATTTTCTACATGTAAAAAACAATAAAAATCCATGAACTTCGCCTAGCTCATGGATTATTATTGCGATGAAGCAACTAGTACTTGGTCTGCAGTGGAATTCTCCATTAAATATGCTAGTAGATCGACCAAATGCAAACAAATGTTACATAACTATTTACCGTTTCATATCAATAATATTTGAAGAAATAGGCATGAGTAAGTAATAAAAAAAATTAAATTTGATTCGTCTTCGTTTCAAACTGGCGCCGTGTTAGGTAGCTTTTCTTACGATAAAGGTGACTCGATTTTGTAATTTGAAGAAAATTTCATCGCAATTGATTTGATTGATTACTTTTTTTTGCCAAATTAGAAAGTTTTTGCTGTGACGGTGTAGTTGCCAAAAAAGTTATTTAGTACCGGAAATAGGTGCGTTTAAAATCATCTGTTTATCAGCCGAATGTATTTAGTTACAGACGCTTCAGTGTCAGTTCAGTTTAATAGAAATGGCAAATTAAATTTTTTAAATCGTTCCTTGTTCGTTAATCGTAACTCAAATATATCCTGTTTGAAAGAGAATTGTTTATCGAGTTGAAACTTTCAGAAATATAGTACTTAATTTACGACTTTAAAATAAAAAATGTATCAATAGAAAACTCACATTACACGCAAAATGCAAGTAAAAAACATGGCTTAAATAAAGTATCTATAGCAATAGTGGCGCTTACAAGTGTACTTGCTGAACTCGTAATCTCGAAGATTTCATCTTAGATTATTCCATTTATTATAGAGTTCGCCGAACATGTCAGATGTGGAATGGATTTGTTTTTTTTATCATTCAATCGTAAGTTCAAGTGCACCAGCTATGACTTGAGTTGACATCCAGTAAAAGTACATTTCCCATGCGAATTATATAGCCCTCTGTTTTAATCGATCGTGAAGCAAACGGATCGTACATTTTAAATGCATGACCAAGTTTTGTGATCGGTACAAAAACGACATCAGTGTCAAATTACTTGTTTAATTTCCAAAATTTTAAATTTGCAATCTGTCCTTACTAAAAAGTTTGCAATAATCTTGGAAGTAACGCCTTTACTAATTTCACAATAAACCAAATAGATACCCTTATTATACACTGTAGTTCTTATTTAATTGTTTTTACTTATCATTGATAAGCTATCAACAACTCAGAAATCGTTGATTTGCGAACTAATATTTTTACTAATGTTGCCTATTTTCGATTACATTTCCCTATCATTATTAAAGCACTGTTGTGTGGCTTAAGGCGGCACTAGCAAACTGTTGATTTCAATACCAAATGTTGAAACTACTCCAACTGGAAACAGCCCAAAACACTGTCATTTGTTCCTAACTTCTGTTTAGTAGACCGTAACCTGTGTTTACCGTGCGTGCTGGTAAAGTAACAACCAGGAACTTAATATCTTGATAATCGTTACTTTGATAAAATGGATTTGACAGAGACGATAGAGGGGTGTTGTCGCTCTTTCTCCTGTTCCTCGTGCCATGCCCTCAACGTTCTAAATACGTAACATAAATATCATGGCATATCTAACATTTCCCTTTTCGTGTCCGCAATTTGACAGGTCAGTGTACATGTGGCATTGACATGGTACGTAACCTTCCAACCCACAGGCATAAAACACACTAATGTCTCGTACAATTTATCTACGTGCACGTCATGCTCATTTCAGTGGGTATTATAACTTGTTTATTGCTTCCCTTCTTTCATCCAAACCGGTTGTTGCTAGTACAACGAGAATGGCAAAGTACCTATCTATTCTCAAAAAAGTTATTACCGAACAAACTAGCTCAGGCGTTCCTCTCTACCAGTTTGTCACACACAACAGCCACTATTTCAATAATTTGTCCCATATTATATATTATAATTGTGGTAAATGAGTAGTGATAATCAATACATCGTGTATGTGTAATGTGTTCTCCATGTGGCTTCCATGTAATCAGAGAGAAAGCACTGCCAGTCCCCCTCATCTACTATTCATTTTGCTGCTATATCCCACACGTTTCAATTTTTGAGAGGACAAGTTTTATTTTAATTGTCAAACTTTCTTCCTTTTTTCCACTTGTATCATTGTGTTCCGTGCTCTGGCGGTACGAGTTGCAGTTTTTCCGAACATCTAAAGGATTTCACCACATATGTACTCTGCCCACAATGTACCAGTTTATTTTTGTTACCTTTTTCTCACACGTATTTCTTTTCTTTGACTCAATTTCTACACTTGCGGTGAAGCCTACAAGAGAAAACTTACTTGGAAAACTTCAGGAGAAAACTAGCGTGTATGCATAATGCTTTTAGGGTATTTTGCAAAACTAGTCACTGTTTGCAAAAGAATTTCACAAGTTTTCCTTTTTGTATAGATTTTGATTTGCAACTCGGTACAACATCTCTCAGAAGGATGCAGAAATAAATAGAGATGGATGTGTTTACCAGAACAAGCAATCATCCTAATACACTGGTATAAAGATATAAAGGATTTTTGCATACAATCTGTCTCTATAGGTGTACCCAATGGCTGTTTGTATTTTATCTTGTTTTGTTACTATTCCTCTTCCTTTACTACACCTGTCCTGATGTGCTAAGTCAAGATAGATTTTCGGCGTACATATACGCGGAAACTATTTTCGTTCTTTGAGATAGCTAAGGTGAAACATATATTTTACAGGGAAATGTGCCCAATCTTTTGTACACTACAGCTACTCCACTCCCACACAGCCGAAAACATTTGCATTGATTTGCATCAACATTCTCTCCCATTTGGTTTGATTGATCCGCTTTTGATTTCCTAGTTCGTCCTACCTTTTATATGGTGTTATCAGAATGACCGTGAACGTGCCTAGGAAAGTCCATGTTATTGCGGTGGCAGAACGAACAGAACTTTTGAACTGACAGCTTTCATTTCAATTGCTCTGGACAGATAGTTGCAGTGGAAGCGTCACACAATAAATATTCATACACACTTTTGTCATCAAAGATGTTGTAGCACCGTGTATTTGCATTTATTTGATATTCTCCCACTACCAACAAAACACTGCATCCATTAGAATATTCCTTTTTTCCCTTTTGCCGAATAGAAGTAGGGGAAATATCGTATAGACGTATTGATAGAGTAGTGGTAGCTGCGGTTATTAAAACGAGCGATGAAAACCAGCTCAGTGTTTTTATTATTCTCATTTTTCCTTTTACTCTTCCATTGTGCATATTATTTCAGTGGATAGAGCACGTAAGGAACGTTGGCGTTTCTGTCTTTATCATTTTCTACACATCTACGGTTACTCTCATTCCAAATGTGTATGTATCGGGGTAAAATCGAAATCGAGGCCGTTGGAACACTTTTCCCGATGGCATAAAGGTAGCTTTGTATATTTAAATACAGTGTAAAGCATAAAATACAAGGAGGAAAAGAAATATGCAGATACGAAGTGTTTGGAAGTACCCTAGAAATGGTTTGTGCACTTCAGTCACTTCATCGTCATAACTGCATCCTATATACACCCATTGCCTTACCTACACGGGAGAAAGAAAAATGATACTACCTAACTTAAATAATGTATTTTTTCACTTGAAGCGAGTAAAAAGGATAATACATCAAGTTTGCATAAGTTAACGGTTACACAGAATATATTAAAAAAAGTACGTTGTGGTGTGGTACATGGAGAGAGCTCCCCGGCTCCTTCAAAGTGTGTGTGTATCAGTAACACAAAAAAGTTCCTGTCTTTTCACTTCTCGTTTTCCCCCTCTCCTGTTTTTTGTGTAGAGTAGAGGAAGATGCAAAAGAAGTCTTGAAATAATAATAATAACAAGAAAGTGTCTTGTGCACATCCAATGTGGTATCTTCCCCGAGGCAAAGGCACAAAGGCAAAAAATAATACCCTTCATAAAAGTACTCTGTGTTGATGCTCCTGCCGTACGGCAATACGACTTGTAGAAACAAAGACAGACAGAAACGAAGAGGTAGAAGAAGGGAAACGGCGAAAAGGGAAGATACATCCGCAGACGCGTACGTTACATACGTATGTAGTATTTAGAAACGCATATCATGTTTTCTCCTCTGTACTGCTTGCTACACATATTACAGAAAGACAGAATGAGGAACGATGGTCATGGGAAGGAGGATTCTAAAAACGGAACTGGGAAAGTATAATGTGAAGAGGTGGTGGTAACAGCTCAAAATAGGGTAGATATAGTAAAGGAAGGAGAGAGAGAGAGAGAGACGTAGAAAAAATGGGAGAAAGATGGAAAAAGTAAAGAGAATTTTTATGCCACAAGTAAACATCTCCCTCTCCTCCAGCTTCTTTTTTTTCTATCGGCCGTGTCTCCCTCCACTCCTTCTTTTATCTTACTCGTAGTAATCGAATATGTATGTAACGTAATGTAACTATTTTCAAGTTGAATAGAGTTTAAATGATTGGAGGAAGTTGGATAAAAAACAGCAGTAGAATGACGAAAGAGGTTGTAAAACTGTTTTTTTCTCGGTACAATGAAATATTACGAGGTATGAAGGTTCAAAATTACTCCATTTCTTCCTTTCTATTGCTATTATAAAAACATAATAACAGCCTCTAAACAGAATGGAAGATAGAGATAGGGTAAGATTCCCAGCAATAATGGCATGAGGATAACTAAAAGTCTGTTTAAATGAGAGAGAAAAAAATCGTTTTTTTTTCTCTCAAATAACGTGGTCGTGTGCTGCAGTTGTTTGTGATGTTTTATAGCATAATTTACAATCAAACATACAATTATACATCAGTAAATGATGCTTCATTCGTCTGTAAATTCCGGTCCGGTCCTTCTTCTGTTTTAGAGAATGCATATTCAAAGTAGGTACTCACTAACACTACATATCGTGTTATGAAGTAGCGGTCTTTGTAGACAAATGCTGTCTTTCAACGATATGTTTTTGCATTTACATATAGCTACTATCTATCACAATGAAAGAAAGTGCATCCTTCATACAGCCGCATGTAGTTCTGAAACGGGTACACGTAAAGAAGCAGTTATTTTTTTTTATTTCCTTGCTACTTTGATTCCTACACTAATAATATTATTACTGAAACCGATGCTGCTGATCATGTTGAGTTTTAATAATGTTTCATGGGATATTTTACCTACTTTACTAAGACTTTTTTCATTAATCTAAGAAGATTCAATATTCTTCCGTCTGGGATTTGATAGCCTTGAGTGGTTGTAATGTAAAGAAAGCTTTTTCATCTTAAGCAAAGAGAAAAGATGTTGATGTAGGATTGATTGACTACAAAGAAGGGGGAAAACAGGCAGGAAATGGATTATTAAAGCGTAGTATCAAGTTACTTTTTTCATTATCGTCTTCATCATGGCATGTAAGAGGAGACTAAAAACACAAGGGATTCAACTCTCAGCTCCCAAAATTTTGATGATGAATGATTGACTCAAGTGAAATGAGTACACAAAAAAATCCCGAAATCTTGAGTGTATACACTCGGCTGCTACAAAGCCTAATGAAGAAGGTAACGAACAAAGGGGAAATATGAAAATACAAATAAAGTGAGCTTGAACATATTTCTTGCCTTTTGTTTCACTGCTGCTCAGGAATATTTTCCTCCAGACGCAAATTACATTCCAGCAGAGGTCTATTTAATGCATACACACGCAGATATTATCATGGAAAACTTTGGACATATGACGGAGGCCTTCAACCTCTGTACCGCCGTCCCAGCGGAATTGGAGTATACGGTCTTTAAAATTGCATATGATTGTAAAGAGAAACCTGGCAAACAGATTGTATAGCACAGTCGTTCATCGTTCCAGTCTATTCAGCTTGACACAATTAAAGTAAACACAAAAGCATATTTGTCGGGCCAAGCTCCTGAACAATCCAGAGGCATAATAATATTAATGCACAAAAAGTTGAGAGGGAAGGGAAAATGTAAAAACCTAACTTAAACTCGTCTTCCATTTGCTGTCGTGTCTCTTAAATAAAAGTCGCTCCCTACAAGTTTATCTAGTCATTCTGTTGCAGAAACCTTATCCACATTTCACAACAACGCACAATTTCATACGACTGCATCTCTCCTATCCTCTTTCTATCGTTTTCTAACGCATTATCCAAAAAGGGATAATTTTATGCTGTGCACATTCTCTTCATTTAAAATACTCCCACTCAGACATCCAACAATCCCATCAAACCAAAAACGTATCGAAGTGAGTCGTATCAAATCGAGGTTACGTTTGCTAATTCAGTATTGCTGCTTACGCAAGTTGAGTGAGAAAGAGAGAGGGAGGGAGAGAGAAAGAAAGAAAATGTGTGTGCATGTCGATAAACGAGCGGACAAGTTTATTCCAGTGAAAAGGGACTGTAGAGTCCTCCACGAGTGTATTAATACAAGTAAAAACCAGTAAATGGAGCATCCTCGAATGTAGGAAAGGAAAGAGGAGATCACAAGAGAATAATAATAATAGAGATTAAGCAACACGAAGATAACATACAAATACTACAAACAGTTTAATGCGACTTAAGAGGACAGATGAAAAAGAAGACTAGTCAAGCTTCTAAAAGAAAACCAATGCCATATTATAGAAAAAGAAAACGGAAACTACCGACTCCTTGGCGATTAATCGAAACTGACAGATATAATTTTCCAATTGTTTCTCAAGTAAACAGCTTGTAGACATGCATTTCTAGAAGCATACTTATAATTATACGTGTGTACGCCAAAATTTTGAATCAATAAACTTGTTTGCGTAGCGAAAAGAAACTTCAAATCGCTGAATGTTTGAAAAGATTGACGATGATGTTGACCAGCTATGCTGCTGGTTAGTTGTGCATAGAAGCAACAAAGTTGTTTTCGTCTTTTCTGTTGTTGATGTGATGTGCTATACCTTTGTACGATAGATAATGTTGCCGCCAACTTCTTTTGCTTGCAGACAATATTATATAATATGAATAGCTACTTAAGAAGACTCATTTAAGGAAAACCCTCTACTGTTTCCTGTCGCTTGATGATAAGCAATGGATGTAAAGTGGCGGGAGGATAGGTTGGTGGTTTTAGAGTCATTAGGGTAATATTGTCTTATTTTGGTGAACTTGTCTTTTTCCTGAGTGAGTCTTTTCTTGTATTTATGTTTAATCTCACACCCACACAGTAAAATAAATTGCATCAACGGACCATTTCACTTACTTTTCTTCATGACAGAATGACAACAACCATAAAGAGTACAAAACATGAGGAAAAATAGCCTTACAAAAATCAGTACAAGTATTGTAACCTTGTAGTTGTGTAAAATTTTGCTGTAGTAAAGTGTGCTCGAAAATGTTAAGCCTATTTATGTTAATATTTTTTATTTATAGTATGAAAAAGTCTCGTAATCTATGTGGAACCTTGGAGTTATATAATTTAGAGATAATGAAGCCGCAATAACAATATATTGTACGTTTAAAACGCCATTATAAATAAAATAGTTGGATGACCTATCGTCACGTACTTTTAGACGAGAGAAAACATATGAAATACGTATATAAACTTTCATAAATTTATGAGATAAAGTTTTGCAACGTGTTGTCCTTATACTTAATAAATAATAAGTAGACATGCCTTGGATTTGGGTATGTCCATAAATTTTACAAGAACTGTTATTTCACTTGCTGGTAACAGTAACTACCCCACCCGCAACTACGGGACGCCAATATTCGTCATTCATCATTAAAAGATTTCACATAGGCTGCTTTAATAAAATAGCCTTGCTTATTATTAGGAATTATATATTTATGCAAATAGATATTTTGCATAATTAGCCTCAATGAAAGAAATTTTTCTGGGGTTCAATTCATATTTCAAAGAGTCGATTGAAACCAAGTTTTCCTGCATATTTCGACGAATAAGTGGATATGATTACTTAGAAAATAAGAATTAAATCACAAACGATTGATTTTGTTATACCATTTATATACATAAATTTACTGCTGCTATTGAAAATTAAGCATTTTATATGAACATAAATCCATGTTCATCCTTTGTCTGAGTACAGTTAACGTCTGTACATTAGTAAATTCATATAAAATAAAAATGAACTTCATTTTTATACACTGAATTTTGTAATTGTTGAAAGCTTAAAAACTGATAAGCTTACAAATGCCTGCGCAAACTGCATTATTTTCGGTGGAAATTTCACTGAAAAGCTACGTATGAAACAATTACACTTGGAGAAAGGCAAAGTTCTGATAAATTTTTTATTGAACAATGCGTGCATGTAGTTAAAGCTGAGTGGAAGATTATTTCCAACATTTTGTAATTGCCTATCTATTTTTGTTAACAAATGCCATTTAGTGTAGTATTAAAATTTCGTACACAAGCTTTCTTGCATTTAAACTGTTTTACGGCATATTTGACTACATATTCTTCCATATTTAACGCACAAATATATGCATATAAATATAAACCCTACATTTTATAAATGTTAGATGCACCTTACATAGCCCAAAAACAGAACGGATGAGAAGGAAATTGAAGTATGGATGCGAACATTTACTAAGAGAACGTATATATGTGAGTGCCACACACATCAGTAATAATAATATTTTGTCTGGGTTTTTACATCCCAAAAGTATCAACGTGACACTTGTTCCACACTTTATACAACCCATTTTATTTTTGACAGTATTACTAACCACTACAACGCCGTTGTCAGTGTGAGTGTGTGGTGCTATGTGAGCTTGCTTTACGTACGCAATATATATCTGATTGAGTGACTGAATTAAACGAACAAGTAAGAAGCAAGTCTTCAGGGTGAGCCGTTGTTGTCTCCAGTACTGTTGTGTCAGCCGGGATACTTGTTCTGATGTTGGTGCGGGTTGTTGTCGTTGACACTTCAGCGTAAGAAAGATCGACGAACATATTCGAATAGGGAAGGAAGGGAAAGAGTCGTTTCAGTCGAAAAAGTCAACCGAGGCAAAAAAAAACGACAAAGTCGTCCTCGCACCATACCTCCATATACGCTAACACAAGGACTCCCAGAAAAGTGTTTTATTATTCGTCTAATTCAATATCATCACTGTAGTCCTCGCGTAGTTTACTTATTTTAGAACGCCACCAATGGAAAAAGTAACCGCATGTTCGTAAGTGCACACTGCTGCTGTCACAGTACTTAAAGTACAGCTTGGGTGAGTATGAGTTTCTTTTTCTGTCTGTAATCGTCTACATAGGCCCGTTTATTCATGTTTTTGACCCTTTGGACCTCCACTAACTCCTTTCTTACCCTCATCTGCCTTGCCACTTCTGCTGCTAGAGGAAACACAAGATTCGTGTAATCTACAGACAGGAAAAGCAAATCTAGTAACCACCAAGGAACTGTGATATGACCAAAGTTCAAGTAAATATCTGCGGTGAAAAGTCTACACAAGATAAAGTGTGTTATAATACGGCAAATATCGTTGATCTGGCACATTTACTTCATATCCGTTTGCATTTTAGTTAGTATATCATATATGCCTATGAATTCTAGTAGTAGTAAGTACATAATACGTAATACGTCTATTTGTTCGACTATTGAAAACTCTAAACAACCAGCGTCTTTCCCTCGAACGTCAAGTTATACACAAGACACAAGTACTTCTTATTCGTGTATTACCACAACCTTGCTCCATTACAGGAACTTCTATTTTCTCCTAGGTCTCGTCATGAACTCTAGCTTAGTTTGCTCTTCTCTTTTGGTAGATTTCACTGTTTATTACTCATACAACTGTAATATTTGACGTTGAAGGTTTTCATCACTTTTTCATCTTGAACCAACAGCACCCAAACTAAACTCAATTTTGTCAGTACGACACGTACAAACGTACGGAGTGTAGGCGCACCAAACATTTGCTCATTTTCCCCTGTTTTTAGGTTTCCATCTTTCTTCCATGTTTCGTGCTAATATTTGGAAAAGTACAACTTGGTTGGTTCTTCGGCTAGGGAGAAATGACACACCAAAGAGAAAGCAGAGCTGGAAGACCAGCAAATCTCCTTCAAGAAGGCAAAGTAAAGACCTTCGCATCTCCTTATGGAACTGCTATGATGGTGCTTGTCAAAATCATAAGACGAAGTAGGTACCTAGGTACATAACGAACAACGATGGTCTTGTGCACCAACAACAACCACTTTTTCTTTCCCTTTTAACACCAGTACTACTGCTGCTACTACTACGTAGACTTTCTAGCAACCAGCATGATTGTCGTTATTTTCTTACTTTACTTTAGACTTGCCATTGAGTTGATTCGTTGCTGCTTTCACCCTATTCTTGTTGATGTTGCTTCTCTTGTCAAGTCAAGACCACTTCAATCAAAATCTAGTCATCTCTCTAGTGAAAAACAAATAAGACATTACTGTGTGGCATGATTTCCCTCTTTCTGTATACAATGACATGACTATTCCAAGTGTACTTTATTGAGAATGATTGTAGCTACGCTGGAGAAGAAAAAAATCAACTTTTCCAAGTTGAATGTTCAAAAATTTGCAAGCTTGAAACAACTTTTTTTATCGATATATGACGTTCTTACGTACATTATATTTCTTTTTTATTGTGTATATATTGTGTAGTCATTTAAAGAGTAAACACAATCTCGTGCAGAGTGGTAAACAATTTACTCTCTCCATATATATTCTTTTAGCCGTAATGGGCAATTCTCCCAAATGGTTTTGGTTTTTTCCACACATCAAGCACATACGCTATTCTGGTTCCGAGACATAAAGTGCTTATATTAGCACTGATATACTCGAGCAATGACTTGATTTCTTATTCTTTGCACGGGATAATGTTTGTTTTTCTACTGTCCTTTCATTGTAATTCTAATTTTTTTCCTTGCCAGAATGAAAACGCCATTTTATGAAGTTCAGCAAGGAAATGCCATTGGTGTCATCCAAACACCTAGTAATCAGTTGAGACAGCAGTTAATGCTATTTTATTCGTAAGCTGGAAGAAGTTCATCTCCAAAATATGACTTTACTGTATGAAACGGTATTAAACTTATAATCATCTCGACTCAAGATTTCTGGCATTATGAGAACAAAGCCTGCTGGAAAAACAGAAAGTTTGGGCACAGTAGTAAAATCAACCCTGCTGAAATCAACAATCCACACTCAAAATAAAAAGTTCTTCTCAACTCACTTTCAGTAAGCATGTCAAAAACTATACAACTAACTATACTCGATTTTACGCTCTAATTCTCATTCAACTACCATAAAATGACGTGACGTGCTCTTTGAACTATACATGTTGTGTGAAAATTTTGTGCTGCCTACCTCTTTTATGACTGTTATAGGAACTAATTAATCTATAAAAAAATAAAACTTATTTTTAATATGTCTTCACAACTTTACAACTTTTCTCATAAACTGAATAAATGAAAACGGCACACGAATATTGTAACGATCCAATGAAAACGCTGTGCTTCCGGACGATGATGAAATCAAATATTCCGAACACTTTCAGACAATTACAAATTTTAACGTTTAATGCACCAGCAGTGTTACACAGTAGACGATAACTTTTGTGTGTAAATTAGAAAAGGACTAGAAGTGACATACTTTTAATAGGACCTAACAAACAGTGGAACAGTTTTACAGTTGTTTACTTGCAATTTCTCATCGATAGAGCACAAGCCTAATGCTTACACATATTTTTTCATATTGAGTGTCAAATCAGTCATCGCATAAGCAGTGCACACAGTACGTGATTTTAGCTTCGGGGCAGACAAGGATTCCCACAAGGTTGATAAGACGTATATACTCATTGTATTTAATGCAACAAGCAGTCGTGTAAAAGTTCGTGACTGTGCGTCATGATCATTATCATCGATACTTTATGCCGATGCGGATTACTGTCAGTCATTCATTCTTTTATGGCAGCACTTGATAAAAAGTGAGTTGCACTAGAACTTTTGGTAACTAACCTCAAACCAGTAACTCTTTTACGCCAACAAAGTGACGATCAAGTGCAAAGCAAAATATTTTGTTTTCTCCATACGTGCGTGTAATAGTGTGCATGTGTTTGTGTGTGTGCCGACTGCCGATAGAAGAGTTGCTAAAAAAAGTTTACAGAAAGTAGACAGACACACCTGCTCAGTTGATAACTTTTATGAGGATACACAAAACCAACAGATGCTTGTTGTCATCATTCTGTTGACATATTGATATCCCTCGGTCGTGAAAGTGAAAAGGATTTTGCCGTAAAACGCTGTTGAATCTACAATATTTGCTCTGCATTATTGGCAGTATATACACTACGCAAAAAACCTGTAATACGAATAATTGACTACGACAGTCAATACAGCAGATGTAAACGTGATAAAGGTAAGTGAAATTAAGAAATAATTTACTTAGAAATATACTCTTTTATAGTTACTTATTGGAACAAGCACCTCACATTAAAAGAGTACAATTTCACTCTGCGGTTTTATATTGGTATGTGTGCATATGTCTGCATTACATCATTGGAGCCAATTACGTGCAGCCTGCTTCCTGACATTGCATTACCCCAGTTTGGAAGTAAGACCCACTTTCAGCTTCTTTATAAAGAATTCTTGTTAGGGATTTTACGTGAACTGGAGAGAAAAGTCTAATCAAATGGAATTGCGAATATGGTATGTCAAACGGATTTACGCACTCCCTGTCATATCGTGATCTTTCAGTTTTCCATGATTATCGAGCATTTTTATTCCTGGTACGACGAAACTCGCGAATATTTCCTTTCCTATACACGCTGGATTTTTAGCTGGCTGATGTTGGGCAACTTATTGAATCCTAGTGGTATGGCTTACTTGGAATATCTGGTAATAATAAAATTGTGAGTGGGTGTTAATAAAACGAATTCCAGTTGCATTGCATTGCTGCTAGAAAGATTGACGTACAGAGTGGGGCTGGTTCCTTAAAAACGCTGGAGTTTCATCGCATACTGCTCAAGTTCATCTATAATATTCGTCCTTCTGCTGGTGCTGGCGGTAGCTAGAGTATTTTAGCGGGACAGGCGCGTGATAAATCTTTCTGAGGATGTTCGTAGTTGTTTTTGCTAGTTCTGCACATGCCATGCAACAGTAAATTCACTTATCATTTGCTCTAGTAGTAGTGTAGTAGTACATTCACAAAGATTAATTAGTATAGCTGCGTCGAAAAAGGATTCCTAAAACGTATTATTTCAGTTCCCAGTGGTATAAAAGTCTAATATATTAGTACCGCAATGGTTTAAGAATTGCTTACCTTTTACCTGAGCGTAGCGACCAGGGTTTCACGGACACCAGCATGCCTGTAGAGTGGTCCCCACTCCCCACTGTTAATTGGTCCAAAGGCCACCGACCCACCAAACCATTGATCCCGGACTGATTCATGAACCACAGGTTTTATCGCGGGCTACCGTGACCCGTGAAGCCCTGTTAGCAACTGATAATATAGCAACTATTTTATAATGTGGAAATCGAATACGTGGCTAGAAATGTATATTTTGTATGAAAGAACTGTACAAATATCAGGTTACTCTGTTTTGCCAGTATAGTAGGAATCAATGAACTTTCTCCAAGAATGACTTTCGTTACATTGCTACATTTTACATTTTTAATGGCAGTTAATTATGTCTTTGAAAGTTTAGATGGTTTTCCATTGCAATATATTACCGTCAGCACTTTGCACCACGTTGTCAAGTGGATCAGGTATTTATTTATGCATGAATTTCATTAACGGCGAAAAATGTTTTCTATTGAATACCGCAAAGCTGGTAACCACCATTTTTTGCACTGTCAGTGTTCAGTTCAGTCACTCCACGCGGTGAAACACGAAACCATTAAAAGGGGAATGGGGAATGCTAGAGTGGTAGTTTTGTTGCTCGTCGGTTTCCTACTTGGCGTAATCAACGCTGTATGCATTTCCAGTTTCAAGTGTAAAAGATTTTGCATTTGTTTACATCGTTTAACTATAAATGCTCATCTTTTTGTAGGTTTGAGCTACGTACTAAAGAACTGAACATTGGAATGGGGTTTCTATATCCATACCTTCATGAGCTACGCATACCTAGAAGAAGGTAAATTTTTGGGACAAGTCATCACGAGCATTACTGAATGCTGCATATTCTACCATACTACATGAAATTTGAGGCATTCAACATTCCTAGCAGACTGCTAGACATGAAATTACGTAGCTGCCTTTTTAATCGCTCCCGGGAGCTATACTTTGTCTGGGAAAACATGTCTACACTGAACTTTTACTTGTTATGCTCTATCGACTTTAATAAAGCTTTAAGAATAGAGTACGACCAGTGGTCTCTCATTGTCTGAAATCTTTACTTTGACATAAACTTGTACAAATAATTTCAAAGTGACATATATCACTTAACGGCGTCACCAGCACGCCAATCAGACATGGTTGGTACGACCGTTACGAATCAACTGCCTGCAATCCCGTTTCGATACGATTAATTGAATTGATGCTACGGGCCAAAGTTTACGGTTACACTAATACAAACTTAGCTTTTACGTCCCTCGGGGTCAAGGGTCAATTAAATGGGCGAAGCTAGGTATACTTAGATATGTACTTGAAATGTATTTCTTTCCCAACTTTGAACCCAATTGAATATTGAGTAGACCTTATAAAGTTTTCCTCCACCAAGGATAGACCTCGTCGAGCCGTCTTCGAGTAGTTCAACGGGAGAAAATAAAAATTCAAAAATTCCCTTTCTTTATAGCATTATCGCGCTTGCGGCCGGTCGAAAACGACCAAACAAATTTATGTATATACAACGAGCCTAGCTGGTTGTGAATAATCTCACGACCGACGAGAAGCCATCCCAAATTATGTAAAATCGCAACTGCTTTCTCTCTGACTCCTGACTCCTTGCTCCTTTATCACCGCCAACATTTTCACCATTTCAACTTCTTGCCTCTATTAATGCTACCAGCGTGTAAGATTATACGAAAATTTCCACGTTTGATCTCTGCTTAAATATATAAATCTAATATAGGCTAGAGAAGACCAATTTCACGCTAACAAATTGGGCGGTGTATATAAATTTTCATGATGAACTGCTCCACGGAATAATTCTCAATGCTCACGCAACATGGAAGACCGCATGTATGTGCTTATATTTGCTATTTCTGTTAGTCTCACAACTCTCTGTGTCCGTTTCTGTTTCTGATGGTGTTACTCCTGTGGTTCGGTGGTTCTTCGGGGCAGTATGTTATTAAAGTGTAACAACCGGCTAGCGGCTGTTTAAATATTATACAACCTGGCATAAGCTGATGGTCACCGCTCTCGCATTCTACATTTATACAACTACATTTTATGTTCACACAGTGCATGCTGCATCTCTGTTAAAATTAAGCATGTGAAGTGTGGAGACGTTCGTTCCTACATTTTGCGGTTACCAGCCTGCATATTTTTTGGCGAGTTAAATTCTTGAAATGGTAATTTTAAACAATTAGCATCGTAATCGGAATAAACTTACACTTCTCCCATGTCCGTAGGTAGTAACATGTGTTGTGTTTCCAAAGAGAAAGGGTTAACGCTTTACAATTTCAAGGGTTAGATTCAGATGGTTGATTAGGTATGCGGTAGCATTAATAACGCATAAGTTACCTTGCATTACAGGTATACTTGTTGTTGGCATTCAAGTGTTGTGCAGGCAGGCTGATCGATAGCGCGTGTTAACCTCTACAACTAGTACCAGTGCACACAGCAGGGAAGTGAAGTTTAGGTCGTTAGTGGGAAACGCAACAAATTCCTTGCTACTCTGAATATAAGCATTTTGTATACAAGGTCAAAATTTAAATTTTCTCGTTATTATTCTGTTATGGTACAGGTAAAAAGCATGCATGCACAAGCTACAATGTGTAGATGTACCATAATTTTATAATGTTGTTTACAAGCTACAATCACAGGTTGACAGACAAGCAAGAAATATTAAATTTTCAGATGTAGTCCAATTACTTTCACCTTTACATTCATATTTAACAGGGCAATTAAGCAACTTTTAATACGGGATTTTATTACAATATAAATTAAGTGCTCGTAATCACTGCGATTTGTTAAGTTTTGCACATCGCTGCTTGTAGTTTTGTCATTTATAATGCCGAAAACATGAAAACATAATAACTTTAATTAATCCTATTCCCTTCGAAATATATGCGCGTAGTAAAAAATGTCGATGAAATAAATATTGATTTAATCTTTGAATATATATGGCAAAGAGCTTCAAATATTTGTTTTTAGTATGGTATAGTAAATTGTTGTTATTACCATAAGGTGTAACAAGAGATTGTATACGACCAATTATTCAAGGAAAACATGAAGCTTATAATTTATAAAAGGAGATTTGATTGCCGTAATCTGATATCTGTGTGTAAAATTCAAATATAAGGAATTTGTCTGGATTAAAAACTTGATGTAAGTTGTGATGGCATATATCGTTTTATGTATCTGTTTCAAGGTTTCAAAGCAAATTGATATGTAGTAAAATGAATTTTTAATTGGCACAAATATGTATGTACTAGTCAATGTTTAAGGAAAAAAACATTAAGTCAAATAAGGCAGACTATGTATGCGATGAGACGATTAAAGTCAATGTCAATACATCTTCGAAAGTAGAGAATTCAAACTATACTAAATTTTGATGCATCTATTAAAGTAGTGTGTACAACCTAAGGATAAATGAAAACTTTAGGATTCTACAAAACGAAATATACGTTTTAAGCAGTTACGAATCACGATGTATAGATCCCAAATAAGGAAGCCGTTTTTTATTTTTAAAATATAATAAAAGTTGTAATCTGTGCCATCTAAGGATTTAATAAAAGACGAACTATATTTTTAATTCTTTAAGTTCTATAAAAGTTTTGCTAGGGGCTTGTAAAACATGTTAGTTTAAAACATACAAGCTGTAAAAACACAAAAAGAAACGATTTTAGATTTGAATTCTTCGGTTAAACTTATATTATACTTGACATTTTCTTCTTTTACCTTGTTTGTCCTTTCGTCAATAGTATACCTTGTTTGTAAAATTCTGTTTTGACATATCATTCGTTATATTCGTTGACATATCGTTAGCTAATCATATGTCTCAGTAACATTAAACTGATTTACTGCTTTATTATTTTCAATTAGAATTATATGGGATAAACCGGCTAAAATACGCATGTATTTCTGTGCTAAAATATATGAAAATATTAACTCAATTATGCAGTTAAAATACCTCATAGGCGATGAACAAGGTCCGTATATATTTGTACTATTTTAAATTTTAATAACTTATGTAGATTACGTTTATTAACAAAAATGAAAAACTAATTATATTACACCAAATACACTCATTTACATGGCAATTAAAATTAAAATGTTAATTAACAAACGTTTAAAGGGGTTTCCTTATGATATGACATCCATTATCTCGACATAGCGACTTCTCTACTATAAAACTACTTTCCAGCCAATGGAAAGAATTTTAATGTCAAATTAATTATATTACACAAAATACACTTATTTACATGGCAATTTAAATAAAAATGTTAATTTGCATACGTTTAAAGGTTCTTCCTTATGATATGACATCCATTATCTCGGCATAGCGACTTCTCTACTCTAAAACTACTTTCCAGCCAATGGAAAGAATTTTAATGTCAACGAAATGGAAGGTTCCATAATGAAACTCTAATTTCAAAATTTACTTACATTTTATTCAGAACATATACATAAATACATTATAAAATGTGCGTACGTCACGCTAAAAGTTGTTTTTAAATTTAATCATTCCATATTTAACCATTCGAAAAAAATCATCTCTTTTCGAAAACATGTGCCTTCGTTAAATACGAAAGGCAAAAGGACTTCGGAAGATTCACGTCTTAGTAAAAATTGCCGACTGAGGTTTCTACTTTCGCGACATGTAATAAATGGTACGAATACAGGTGAAAATGCTTAAATTTTATACTCGTAATTATTAATTTCTCACTCGTTCTGACAACATTTTATTAAAATCGTTAAGTGTAATGTTCCAGTTTCTGATCTTAGCACCTCTCATTATAGCCCATCTCCATTTATAACCCACTTTCAAAATCGATTTTTGCTGTTAGTCCCGAGGCTATAATAGACGAGAATGCTGTGTATTTGGACGGAGGTTATTAACAATTTGACAAGGGACAACTCTAATCGTATGTTTACTAATAAGGATTTTGTAGTATAAACACGTGAAATCGACCCTATGGCAGTAAATCCGTGCTATGGTAGTGCAATATGAAATGTGTACTCGTCATCTTCAAAGAAAGGAAATGTATAGTAGAGAAAGTTGTTTGGTAAAATGGGAAGCTATTCCATATTATTTTATGACAACATTTTACTATGGTGTCCTGACGCATCATCGTCACCACAATTACTGTGCAGAGGCTGGCTCATCGCTCTGGTCTCATATCAGTGGCAAGAAGATAGAAATCCGTCGTGGGGCCACCGCTGTCTCATTACTACATAATTCTTTGAGGCGACTTTTTTGATAAGTAATGTTACCCACAACTGTCATACACAACACCTATTCTACACCACATCATAGCGCAACTATTACTAGAATAAACCAACTACGTACGTAGTTTGACTTGACTGCTGCCAAAAAGCCGTTGTGCAAACATGAATGTAAACCATATATGCAATTTTCTCTCTCTCTAGAGAGACGTTAAAAGTTTCTCCATGTTCCGCAGAAAATAGCTGGTGTCCTTATGGATGATGCAGATGAGTTGATACTTTGCACGTATGTTATCATATAATGTAGGGTAGTGCTGAAAGAGGAGAAAAGGTAGCGCTGAGAATAAAGACACAGTAAAAATCTAAAATTCAACGAAAATATGCTGGAAACTGTCATAAGTGAAAACTAATAGTTTAAATTTTGCTATTTTTGCTGGTTGTTTTTTAAATTATAAAACGGATCTGCTGACAAGTGCTCCATTTAACGGAGTTTCTTGCGGTTTGTTGTAAATAGATAGTTTATCCTTATTTGTGTTCAAGACAAGACATCCGTTTACATTGATAAAGAAATACATTTATTCTTTCAATTCAATCCACACAATTAAAAATTATTACCGAAGTTGTCACCAAACAGTAAAAGTGGCACGCAGATTTACTTAGAAATTTCTTCTATCATGAATAAAGTCAGTACATTTTTTTTACCAACAGTGAGTTCCACATCACATGTATTTACGACGAGGCAACGAGTAAGCAAAATCTCGAGGTAGGCATTACTGCGCCCATTACTCGTAGCTACCATTGTGGTGTGAAAAGACTGCCACACAGACTATACGAATCAACCCACATACTATAATGGTGCCACTGGGTTTAGGTCTTCTTGCTGCCATGTTAACTACCTAATATTAGATGTTAGCTCATGTGAATCCCCATTGATTCAAAATGACACTTTAGGATAGATAAAATGTAAGCGAAAAAGTGATGCCTCAAACATCTTACCTGTCTCCTTTTATTGAAAACAGTATTCGTTCCTTGCGTAATTTTTGCAGTGTATTGAAAAAACATTGCAACATACAGATGTGGTGAAAGCTAAAAGAGAAAAAGTATCAGCCCACAAATGTTGAACCAGAATCTGATTCAGACCAATGAATTTTTTCATGATTTAACGTTTTAAAGTAATTTTTACATGACGGATCATGTTGTGCTTTTGATGTGACAGGAGAGATTGATGGGATGTCAACCTGTAGCTTTAACGTCTAACGTCGTTACCTACACGAAAATGTTCTTGCGGTAACTAACTAGAGTAAACCATTTCTTTTTTGATTTGACCGATAACTAGTACACATCTTTAAAAATCAATAAAACTCGATTGTTTTCACAGAGAGCGCGTATAGTCGTGTCTGTGCATTAAATAATGTTTCATAGAACTTGAAAACGCATATAAATTATGTTGCCTACTTATGCACAACTGTACACGCTACTTTTGTGAATACATTTTGAACAGCATAAAACCCTGTCCTTTCTCTTAAACACGTTATATAAAGCTCACAAGCCTACTAACGGTTCAATTGTGCTTTTATGTTCGGATTTTATCTTGTTAGCTCATTATTCAGTATGCTTTGTAACTAAGAAAGGAAGACGCCAAGACAGCTTGACATTGTGAAGGGACAACCATAACTTGTAATAATTTGTTTCTTGTCTTTCATCTTTTTTCCAAATTACATGGTACGCTGAGTACAATAATAAAGGTCGACATGGGAGCTCTTTCCTCAAATTGGGAGATGAGCGGAAAGGAAGGCTAAAGGAATGGATCTTCTTCTTAAGAAGATGGATCTGGCCAGCATAAAAGAGGATAACGCCTTTAAAACATGTACAGCAAAATGTACACTGCCACAGTTTTTTTTACATAATGTTATAATGGCAATGGGGAAAGTGAAAAAAAAATCTTCTTTTTTTCTGGATTAATTCAGGTAGTCTGGTTAACGTTCCCCTCGTGACAACACACTCCGTTTCTCCTTTTTAAATAAAACCAACGTGCAGCAACTCGCAAAGTGAATAGGTGTGTACGTACTGTGTACTAAAATGTACAAAGAAGAAGCGATGTTACGTGATACGTGAATAATGAGAGGTCGTTGAACCGTGTGTCACGAAAAGATAAATCAGGACAAGTTTCTTGAATGAAGGAATGAGGAGCTACATGAATACAATGAGCACATGTGCTACTATTTTGTTGACCTTGATAAACAATGACGGATTGGGGGAACTTTTGTGGATTGATTTTCGCGCTACAGTGGATAAAAGAGTTGGAAAATGTCCATCAATTTGTAGTATTCAGAAGTTCACACACGCAGAGAATTTTTTTCTTTCCTTTCAAAAGTCAGGCCGGAATACGCCTTTGTAGTAACTATAGCCAGCGCGTTCCATTTTCTATTTATCATTAGTGAAGTGCATACGATACAAGTATATATTATTAGGAGCTAATATTTCGGTTACAATTAATTTAATTGGTTAAGAATATTTAGATAGTAAATTGTTACCGTGTAACAATTTTTATTTTTATCAACTTGGGACTTGCTATACATTGAAAAAGCGTGGTTGTTCTAAAAATGGACTTAAGTTACTTGCAACATACTAGAAAAGTCGTGCTTCCGGCTCTTAACATCGGTGGGTGTAGGTGGTGATCTACCTTTACTAATTCCTAAAATGCTTACATTTGGGGTTTCATTCCTGTCACATTTATCACTTGTTCTGAAATATCTACCCTGAAATGGATATGGATGTTCTTTTATATTAACGAAATTAATACCAATTATGAAATGTGAGAATGATACAATCTTCCTCCCTTTCGCTGCATTCTGACAGTTTCCACTACACGTTAATGAATCGCCTCTCCGAATATTTTGAAAGATCATATTTCACTTTTGTTCATTTGTCTCCACAAGTTCTCCCCTTTCCTCCGGCTGTTTCGCGTACCACACACACACACATGAGATACAAAATATTCGGCATGTTTACATACTCTATAAGGAATGTCTTAAACCCGAAACTGTGTATATTAACTAAATGATCAATGATCAGCAATGTCAATTGTTAGACACGTCCGTAACCTATTTTAGAATTACACAAAGATAAAATACTGTGGTGATCTATGCTATCGTACAATTGGTCTGTTTAAATGGCCGTTGGCTGTGACACTATCAACTTTATACTGTGTTCTTTGGCGTACAGCTAAGAATATGGTTCCAGTTTTCAATTTTCAACTTTTCCTGCCACACAACTCTGTTTTATACAGGTTGTCATTTGCACTGCTATAACAATTTCCTCCCCGGATTACAACTTCCTCCCAAAATTCACATGCCAGCATAAATGGATTCATTAATTTTATTAGTACTCTCGCCTTTCCCTCATTGAAAAATGCCTTACCATCAACTGCATGCTCCAACAGAGCATAAAGAATTGCTTTTTCACAACGAAACTTGTCCCCTTATGGCATGCATGTATGCAAATGGACAGTGTACAAACACAATCCTGATTCCTGACATTTTTTTGCAATATTACACTCGACAATTTTGGGGTGTTTTTGTATTCTATAGGGTAATTTGGAGGTTCTCACAGTCTTCTATACTCACCTGCTTCCATAAATATTTTACAAAACGATGTGTGCATGTGCCTGTGAATTTGCGTGTTACCTGCCTGTCGTCTCACAGATTCTGTCAAGTTTATCTACTATGTAGAACTAAACTATATATAGGCTCAGTATTAGAACAACAGAGCTTGTTGTTTACACGACAAGATTTCAAAGAATTTCTAAGTTGTTTACCTCTTTCGTACACATGTACTGTGCATATATGATCCAGTCTGAGTGAGTTCAACCAAACCACCTTTTTTTAAAAAAAAATGACGACACGCTATCATTTCACTAGTTTTGTTCAGTATTAACTATATTTAATATTAGCAGGTATGTATATACAAAAACTCCCCCCATCATTTTTTCCACATAATGACTCAAATTCCTCTCCA
The DNA here is from genome assembly GCA_027744055.1 of Callyntrura sp. NNG-2020. NCBI lineage: Eukaryota > Metazoa > Arthropoda > Collembola > Entomobryomorpha > Paronellidae > Callyntrura > Callyntrura sp. NNG-2020. Next base: position 7,225 of record JAHZNE010001135.1, on the reverse strand, counting down.
TTCAGACTTTGTTTGTATTTACCCCACACTTGTACACAGGGAAAGAAATAATAGATTATTTACGCGAGGTTTTCACTCTTTTTCTCTCTCATGAGCTCTTCTGCACAGAATTTTATTACATTTTTTCATTGTGTACGAAATGTCTCGGTTGCTGACTTCTGTACACAATGGAAACCAGAGGATCTGTGATGTTCTCCACTAATAATAATATTATGCATGCATTAATGTATCAGGATGCTATTTCTCCACAGAGTAAAAAACATTACACAATAAGGGTAACAGGTAAACATTTTAGTGGGTTGGAATCTTACTTTCTCCTGTTGTTTCTCTTTGCCAACAGAAATGTGAACAGCCGTGTAATAATAGGAAAGCACGTATAATATACCTACTTATGACAATAATATGGCCCGCAACAACACCAACTTCATATATATATTGAGTTGCAGTTTTGCATTGACATTATTACTATTACACAACAGCTACATACAGTCCATATACACAACATTACACACCAGAGGCAGAACACTAGATAACTTTTGTTGCTTTTGAAGAACACGCTTTACCAGGAAACTTTTCCTGTTTACAGGTATGTACCGAGTGGGTATGAGGTTTTATATGGATGTTCATAGCGCTGGAATGAAACATAATATTGGTTTTTAAGAGCTGGAAAAGGTTGAGTAAAACAGTTTTAAATTCTTCATCACTATACAAAAACACGCTTTCATTACAAAAGTTCTCTTCTTTCTTTCTTTCTTTCTTTCATTTCGTCAATTGGAGTTAAAAACGAAAGGTATCGCAGAATGACAAAGCAGAATGGGAAAGAAGGACTAAAGTAAAAAAAATATATATATATATTTTTTTATTATTCAAACCCCTTTTAAAAGTGCATCAGACTTGCTTTATGCTCCTTATTTCGCTCGCATCGTTAGGAAGTTTGAAAGGAGGCATCATACGACAAGCGAGGCATGGTTCTTGTTTTTTGTTCTCATTGCCCCAAGGTTTTTTTGGTTACTACTTGGCGTCAATTGATAGAGTCACTTTTCCTTTAAAAGTTCGTTCATAATACAATAATACGATAGAGCTAAATAGGAAAGGAGAGAGGGGAATAGTTGTGTCGTCAGAGAACCATTTCTTCAACGTACTCACAGTGGAGGGAGTGTGAAAGCTTCAGGAGCTGCTGTCATTTTTCATTCTTGTAACTTCCCTGCATATTTCATAGGGCTGAAAAAAATTCTAAACAGAGATTGTAAAGACGAATAGGCGAATAAAGCTGTGCGATGTTTATACTAAACATTTTTTCCTTCCAATATGTCTCAATGTCAAGTAAAAGGGAACTTAAGAGCTTGTGCTAAAAGAGCGAAACACTGGTACTAGTTTACGTGATGGTGGTGGTGAGCCGCCAGGGAAAAGAGAAAAAAACTTGGCTTGGACTTGGCTTTTAAGTGTGCACATTTACCAGTTCTAGTAGTGATGTTGGTACTTTTGCAAAAATATAATCGTGGGAATGATGGGGAAACGCGCGACAGAAAACGAACGGGAGGATGAAGAAAGTAGAAAAGAGTCGGAATACAGGGGAAAAGGGAAGATTAGTGTGTGTAGGTACATGTGGAATCCTGTAGTTGCTATACGTCGTGAAATTAAAACTGGCGGTCTTTTACATTGGACTAGTTTTATTTACAAAATATTTGGTTTATTTTTCAAAATATATGACGACAAGGATATGTTGTCCCACGTTTCAGAGAGAAAAATGACAAAAGTCCCGTTTAAAATGTTTCGTCGGCGTCCGTTTGTGTTTCTTTTGTAGTTCAAGAGGCTTACGAATGGTCGTTATGAGTCTGTTGAGAATGGACGTTCTAGCAAAATCAATATTTAAAAAAAGTAATGTTGTTGCGCATACATAGAGCAATGTGTCAGTTGGTTCCCTTGATACTTGAATGAGAAAACGTTCAAGATGCAATAAAGAACATACAACTTCCTCCAATAAAATAACTTTACCGTATACTTGTCACAAAACACAGCTTTGCTTATTTGGTAGAGAGTTTGGGATTTTTATTACAAGTAGCCACTTCCCCTTCTGGAGTTCACAGTGTAATATTCTACCAGAAAGAAAGGGTAAGTACATGAGAGCAGACAAGGTGCTGCTATAATGGCTTGTGACGTCTATAAATGACGAGTCTATCACGAGTCATTCTTTATTCACTATGTTGACCAACCTTTTCAGCACGAATGTACAACTTTAGACAGTGGGTTCTACTGGTAGTCCTCAGTCGTGTAGATCAGGAGTACTTTTTATTTAGTGAGTTTACGGTGCATGTATACATTTATTTCACTTTATCTTTCAATTTGCGCTCCAGTCTGGCAGACCAGTTGGTAGTGTATACAAGAGGCCATTAAAGGGTTTTACGGCGACTAAAATTTCTGTAGAAAATCCAAATAAATACACGGACATGTGTACTTTCTCAAAAGGCTACTACTACTACTACTGTTGGTAGGAATAATGAAAAAACGAGCCATGTGTATTTTTGTTTTGTATTGTTTGTTCTGTAGTTTTCAAGGTTGTTAGTGACAAGAAGAGGGCTATTTCCTGATAACAATACATCTTACCAGGATATTTCCTGTGGCACTTGTTTCCTACGCATGCTGAAGGTTTTATGATGATTAACAAAGGCTGATAAAAATGTTAAGACACAATCAGTGTTTCGCCAGTTCATATATTGTTGGAATTTTTTCAGGTGGGTAGTTTCTCCAACGCAGAAAGTGTTAGGTTAAAATTCTTTTTGGTACGACCTTACCTTCGTCCTTGGAACTAGAAAAGACCTGTTAGCAACAAATACGATTTACAAGGATTATCCGAGGGGCAGTACAAAGTATGTTGCACAAGAACCGTGTTTTGGTGCACACTACAGACAGTTGTACTTTCCATTTCGGTAAAATATGCCTAGCTCAAACGGCAATGGTAGGAAAATATGCCAACCTTCGTCAACCAGAAGTTTCACAAGGATAATACGTATAGAAAGCAAATGTTTACATCAAAGTCTGCACCAGTTAGTTTGCCAAAATGACAAAGACAGAAAAATACGAAGACAATAAGGCGAAACCAATTTCTCGCTTTAATAGACGCTACATAGGATCTTTAATGGAATTGCTTGAACTCAGAAAGGGTAAAAAAGAGAAGATGTCTTAATGTTGTCTGACGCCTATACTCAACTTTATTAAATAATGTTGAAATAAAATTAGTTGCAAGATATTAGGGTCCTCCAAACTTAATTATATTTATATTGTGGGGATGCTGAAAGGGATGTTTTAACGTTAAACTCTTTATCTTCGTTGCTTATTAACACAACTTTATTTTTACTACTCCCTTCTCAGACAAAAGCTACTCTAAATTTGAGGCACTTAATAAAAATAACTCTGGAATATAGTAGGATTAAAAAGGAAAGCAAATCCTACTAGTATCCTTGAGACCAGAAGAATCTGTTCATTTTTCTTTCAATTTGCCATACTAGAAGTAATGCCTAATTGACTATTAGATACTAAGCATACAATTTACCGAATTTTCTTTTCCCTTGCTGATTTCTCATTTTGCCCAGTCGTAATCCAGTTACTGTTACTGTTTTAATGTACTTTTTTGGTTCAAAAATAAAATACTGTGTCGTCATTCATTCTAATTTCTGTAGCGCTGAAGGCATACCTATTTTTTAAATATTGTGGAGCATGTTTATAAATGTGAAAATTTTCGCTGGTGTTTCACTGGTCAACATTATAATACTTCATTATTGTACAAAGATGGCCTTGACCCTTGTTTCGACCCGTAAATTCATCAGTAGGTGACGGATATTCATGAGACGGTGAAAGGAGTGAATATAATAAATAGATACACTTGTGTGCCATATTTTTTCTTACTTTAATTTTTATACACACAAACACTTATTTATTCACATGTGTGTTGAAATTTGATGAGATACTTCAAAATATTTTAGCTCTGAGTAAAATTTTGTAATATTTCATCTCCAAAAGTGTTTACATATTTACATATTAGTCAAATTGAATACTGCTTGAAATACATTTTCTTTTATTAGAACTTGCGTTCTCAGTCCTTAAGAATGATCTTTCTTATTCGGTCGTCAAGGAGTTTAGCCGTTTGGCCGTATGTCCACGCGATAACTGTTGAAGGAAATTGAGCTTTTGAATTCTGTTTTCGGAAGTCGAAGGATATGGACAATACCTCTTCTAAATTCGAAAATGATAGAATAGAAGGAAAGATAAATGATTACTATTATACAGGCCCCCATTATAAATTTACCAGTTTATATTCGTTGATATTTTTTGCTCTTTCCAGAATTAGTTGTTCCGTTCCTGTGTAATGACTTGGGATTTTAGCAACAAATGTGTTTGTAATTAATGAATGATATAATTAAATTTGTATGAGATGAATATTCGCTTTTAATTAATAAAGTTGATCTCTTCTTTGAATGCAACAACAAAAACTTTTGATATTTCTCAGAAAAACGAAGTGTCAAACAACACATGCTCATATCCCCACACCACAGTTTCTCGTTTCTGTCATCTGTGGGTATAGGAACTCTCTTAAGGTTTAAACATGTAAAAATGCTACAAAATTGAAATTCTTAAAACGGCAGCCAACTAAGCCTGATACAATCTCAGCTCCATGCCAATGACTGTACTATACTATATAATTAAATTTTAAGTTTGTTGCAACAAAGTAGCCATTAAATTTGAAAAGTTGTGCATGTTGCGGCAAATATACACATTAAGTTTTCCGAAAATGGGTTGGTTGTTACTTTGTTGACGCACAAGTAAAGGTCACCTTATCACAAACGAGTAAATGGAAATATGGCGTATAAATGTATATGGTACATGTAGGTATGCTTTTTTTAGGTCACTGTCGGTAGTGATATATTAAATATCTTTAAGAGGTAGCAGATTTCAAAGGGAGTACAGGAAGAAGGAGGTTTTCTCCTATCGTTAGAGATTACTTAATTTTGCAAAAAAGTTATAGATAAACAACTTTTTTTGCGTGTTAGTGAACAGGGACGTGGATTATTTCCAAGACCTTCTCCGTGACTGGCTCATATCACCTCGAGCGGGAATAAAATGAAAGCCACTGTAATTATTGTTTATTCCCTTTGATTCATGTTTCCTTTTCTGCCGTTAGACTGTAGATTGAATTTCGACATTTTTTCTGCTCAAATGCAAGCTCTCGTTGGGACTAAGAATGAAAGTCCGTGTAGGCTGTCGATCAATAGAAAGATTTTTTTTATTGCGTAGAGAGAATGCTTGATGTATAGTTTTCTAAAACATGGTATTTATCCAACTAGCGTTCAGTTTCAATCACATATTCGTGTTCGGACTTTGTGTTCTATATGTTACACGTCTGTACCGGGTCAGTAAATTGAAATTCTACGTAGGTATGAAGGGAATGAAAGGAAAGTATGTGGAAGAAACCAAGACGAAGACTTTGTACTGCCTTAAAAATGTTGTAGGGGTTAGTAATAGTAAATGCTTTCACTCACACTCATATCAAATATCAACTTTGTAAAGTGAGTGGGAACTCTTTGTACTAAACGAGCATCCACCACTCATTTTTCAGATAGACTCTTACTGCTAGTGGCTAGTGGGTTGCGCAAGTTACAATATTTCAGTTTGAAGTGAAGTCGTTAGTCAAGCCAGGAGACACCTTTGCAAACATAATGGTTTGTTTGTATTAGTTGTTTCGGTATAGCAACATTAGTGGAAAGAGGAAGACCATCCCACTTTCGAGTATGTCAACATCACCCGTTATAAACTGGCATCAATAGGAACAAGGGTTAGCTCCCTGAGGGATGGAGACGTGATTTCTGATTAGTTGTAAAAAGTACACGCAATTTTACTTTTCTAGCTTGTACGTTCCCTACGTTGAAACTATGAAGAATGATTCTGTGTATTTCCTACATCATTTTTCTGCCGTTTCGGATATTCCACTACATAGACAACGACATTGTGAAACTTTATAGCTCTTTTTGAGACATTAGCGTGAAAAGAAAATTCAGGGTGGAAAATCACTACCAGGTGTTGAGTCAAGTCAGAGAATCAAGAGTTGCTCAACAGCAACTAACTCCTTTTATCTAGATGTAACTTAAATGATCGATATATGTAACTTCAAATTTCAGGCATTACATCTGTTGGCTAAATAAATGGTAGGGATTCTGTGTATTCGTATGCTTCCATTGTCGTTTCAGTAATATACAATTATACGATATATATACAATGGCATGGTTTTCACAATAGTATAGTATAGTTGTAGTAGTAACAGCAGTGCAATTACTTTGTGAATAAAAATATTAAGCATTGCAATGTTTGCTGGGCTGAAAACATTTAATTAAATTCCATTTCCCAAATAGAGCCGAGATGATGAAATTCCTGGCTTTTTGAAAGCTTTTAGAAGAGCTCCGGAAAATGCTTCATAAGTCCCATTTCATAAATATCACAATTTGGTACGCGACAAATCTTCTTGACAGTTGTGCTACAATGTATTTTATGTAAAACTTGTGATGATATATGTTTCTTGTAAAACATTCTGCAAATTAAACTGTACTTGTAAGTAGACTTAGACTTTTCCGATACCTGATAAATAAACCGGCTTTGAACATAATCTGGAAATAAAAATCATCATTATTGGAGGAGAAACCCTTTTACAATTCGGAAATTGCAAAATCCTTGTATATTTCTTTGAGAATTCAATAGGATTCATTCAGGTTGTTGTATGCATGTGACACACTAAAATATATTTACGAATACAAGTTTTAATATAGTGTGTAAAATGTTTTTGAAAGATTTTTTCCAAATAAGATATGGAAATAAATACCTTTTCATATAGATTTATCTGATTGTAAGCCTAAAAGCATGTATAATTTGCTGAAGCAATTGATGTACTCCCGCTGCATTTGGAAACGAGGTCACATCAAGACCATTTCAAAGGTAGCCTTCCGAAATTGGTATGATGAATGTGCCTACGTGGTGAAGTATGTGTAATTAAAATCGATTTTGCCAGAATTCCCGTTCCTATAAAAGTTCATGCAAATTTATATTGTTCATAGAACACACTTTGGCCGATACACCATAAGATTTATATGATTGTTGGCACGCTACACTCTGTAAAAGTCATATAGAGCCACCCTTACACTTTTAGTGGTGGTGTTGCAGCAACTGCTCTTGTCGACTTTTG
>JAHZNE010001134.1:0-21850 GCA_027744055.1 Callyntrura sp. NNG-2020 | reverse complement strand
TGCCACTATACATATATGTAAACGGTACATTGTGGTATATATAGGTACTGAAGCTGTACAGATGATTTTTCCATTTTTACATGGTTTTTACGTTTTTTCCATATTTACATGGAAATATGGAAAAAAGAAATTTTTACATGTAAAAAGCCATACCCTGTCAATAGACCTCTAAAATAGCTTTAATTTCTTTAATACAACAGAATATGCTCATATGTGCATGTGGTGGCAAGGGCGAGAAATGTTAGTATTAGCATTTGAGAATATCTAATCTGACTGCTTATTAATTTACATAGAATGTAAACAAACAAATCAACCTTTCGTGGTAGATGCAATTGAATTGTGTATTAGTATTAACAATTTTCCTCTTATCGTATTATTTTATTTGAAATTATTAATATTTGCATATTTAGTATTTAGCGTAATGTCGTGACTATTATGCAAATTTGCATTACAAAACAGTAGTCCCTTCGCATAACGGTATAAAAGAGACCGTTTCTGTGGTAGGACAAGCTATTGTGTCTCAGAGGGTTTGCAAGAGAGGTACTGTTAAAGTATAGCTCCGTTGCCCATTGAAATTTGTTTCTCGGTTTCATTTCTATTTTTGCTGATAATCATAAACTACTTGTTTAGTCGCCCATGTTATCATTTTTCATAATTACAGTAATACGTAATTCTAACTCACAGAACAAAATTTCTTGAAAGCTTTTTCAGTTGTAGACATAATTTTTAGAATATAGTCGTGCCATAACAGTCGAAAAGTGATCTAAGCAAGTTTTGCAGTCATGTCCAGATCAATTAAAAATAATATATCAGTCACGATTAATGAAGGATCCTCTTCCAAAATGAGCCTGCCTGAGGATGAGGACTTGCCACAGGTAGTGTTTGATCACAACAACTATTGTGGAATATTATATATCACATATCGTACACAATATTCTTTTTACCTTTCCAAAAGCAGGATGTGTCGTCTGTGGTGGCATTTTCTGGACCAGACGGATTTAAGAACCGAAAGGTGGAAGTAAAAGACGGATATTTAATTGTATCTGAAGACAATCCTGACTGTTCTGACTCAGCATGTACCTCCATAATGGGCGAAGCAATGGAAGAATGGGAGAACGTGTACCTGAAGCACAGAGATGAGATTATAAATAAAGATGGATTCGTTTGTTCCCCATTACATGTTATCAAAAAATTAGCAATAGCAATGGAAAAGAAAATGCACATTGAGCACTTCATTCTCAATGATCCTACTACAAAAGGTCAAATCATATTTCGAGTGGACATTTTATTCGGAGCCATTAGGGGTATGTAATGACATTTTGTGTACTTTTTCTGACGTTATAAATATTTGCTTTCATTCGCCAATTTAAATTGTCTCCTAATTATCTTTTTACCTTTAGGAGTTGGACAGTGCACGAAAAAGCAAATGGCTCGACAACTGGCAGCGATTGATGTTTATGAGAAAATACAGTTGCAAGAGTCGCAAAAAGGGATAAGACCTAACCCCATGCCCCGCTGCGCTTTGCTTCCAGGTTGGAGAATTGGTTTCAAGGTGTACTCAGCCCTTGCAAATGAGATTCCGGCCGATAGTCGTCATGCAGCATACCAGCTTTATCGTCCTCCAGATTTTAAACTAGGGAAATTCACTGCTACTTGTCGTGTCGAAAAAGCTCGCAACGGTAAGTTGTATGCATTACTTTTTAAAAATACAAAACTATAAAAATTGCAAAATTGACATTAATATTATTATTATTACATTATTACTTGGTTTCATGCAGAGGCCAAAAGTGATCATCCGTGGTTGGCGAAGAAACTTGCAGCAAAGGACGCGTTTGAGAAAGTAACTGGACACGAATTTCCCTATGAGAGTACACTGACAGGAAGTGAAGTTATTGGGTTTCCTCAGATGAAGTTACTGGGATTCCATCCAAAAGTTACTAATTTGGTATTAGCATTGATAGTTAATAGATTATTAAATATAAACAAATAGTATTACTTGCCATTGTATCCGATACCTGACCGTACCTCCCCTTATCCTATTTACTTTTTCTCAGCTCTTTATTTTTTAATGTCAAATCTTACTATTATCACAGAAACGAAAATGGATGATGCAATATCGCGTCAAAAATACCCAAGTGGTTCTTCCATCAACGGAGCCGGATGATGGGGAAATGGAAGATGTTGAAGAGGAAGTTCAAATGCAACAATCAAAGAGGTTCAAATTAAATGAATTCAAGGAAACGTTAAAAGTTGAAGTACCCCGGGAATTGGCACATACGGCGCAGAAGTCTCGGCAGGTTACTTTTACACCTGTAGAAAACATTGATAATCAACCGAAGGTCTCTCGAAGTTTTACTGTCATTAAACAGGAATTAGAAAGTGACGATGAGGACGATGACGACAGACTCGTTATTCACATTGAAGAAAATGAAATGCTGGATGACTAATAAGCACTTTCACCAACTTCCGAATTTCAATATTGTAGTCATTATCAAATCAAGCTTTAAAGTACATCTATTTAAATATAGTTCGTATTAATAACTTGTATCATGCCCATTTGGCAAAGAAAACATTAATTGAAGTAACATAATATTATTAATACAAATCGATTTTATTATTTTTATACTCTTTCAAATGAATTTCTATTTTTAGTTAAATGAATATGATTTTTCCTACGTGATATAATATGAATTTTAATTGTTCGGTGATAATGATGCTATGCAGCAAATAAAATCGATGACGATATTGAACTAGAATTTTCTGATGAACACTATATTTATTGTTTTACAAAATTGCCACTAACATTTGTCATTAACCGGATTGTAGCTATAAAAAGCACATGAACAAAGTATGTTTTCATTCAAACCAACAGAGCATAAAAAACTTGCCATCTGAAAGCTGCGGCGGGATGTCGTCTCGTCCGTCGGTCTATTTATTTCAGTAGCATTGAGCACTTCTTTCATCTTTCTATCCAGGTTGAAGGTTTACCGAGTATCAGTTGTAATCCATTGCAAAATATCTTTTTTTGTGAGAGCAAACCTCAAACAAATATTGTTAATTCACTTCGATACAACTGTTTAGATCTTTTCCAGTGCTTCCTTGCTTATTCAGATTTCCAGATTTTATAGATCGTTGCGCAAAAATGTGGAAAATTCAGCGCACGTTGGGTGCTGGAAGTCATATGGCTGCAGCGTGGACTCGATGTTTTAATTGCAGCAATAACACTACAGTAGTAATTAAAAATATTGAGCGATTTAAAACTATAACAGTTTGTTCTCGATCCTTGTCTGCCACACGTGTGAAAATGATCACTAAAAGTATGGCAGGGTATGCCAATAGCAGTCAAAGAGCTTTTAAGTTGAATACAGAAAAGAATGAAAGTGGCATCCCGGCAGGTGGCTGGTTTTTGCTGGTTGGTGATAATAATTTCCTAATGTGTAATAGCAACAGTGGCAACGATATTAATATTTTAGTATAGATACCACGTCTGTCGTTGATGTATAATACTCGTCTATCTATTTGCCGAAACAGATAATTCCGGTCAGTGCTCTTGGTTTAGGAGTTTGGCAAGTCTACAGATGGAAGTGGAAGCTAGGATTAATTGAGAAGATGCGTCAAAAATCTATTGCGGATCCAGTTCCGCTGCCGGAAAAGTAAGAATGCAACTAACAAGTCTTTCTGCCAATTATACTCTCTCTATTCCATATGATAAGATAACAATATTCAAGGCAAAAAGTATGTCTCATTGTTTCGGTTAAGCGAGCACGAGTTGGACGAGCTGGAATACAGAAAAGTTAAGGTGCTAAGGGACATTTGATTACTCAAAAGAAATCTTGATGGGACCAAGATCACTGGTAAATTATGAAGATCGGTCTGGAGAACGGGGCCGAGGAGTATTTTCTGGAGCAGGAAATAATGGGTATCATGTTATCACTCCATTTAGGTTGGATGGAACAAAGTAATTTCTCGACCAATTTTATTGAATTTTTATTTGTCACGTACATGATATTTATCGTCATTTCCACTACCGAGTTCCTTCAGTAAAATAAGTAATATATTTTCAGTGAAGCAATTTTGGTGAATCGAGGCTGGATCGATTCAAGAAATGTCAGCAAATTCAAACATGTCGAAGGAACGGTTGAAATAGTAGGCATTGTTAGACGGACGGAAAATCGTGCTCCCTTTATGAGTAAACATCAACCGGGACAGCAAGTACTTCATTACAGGTATGTAAGACATTATTGGCATTAATACAGAAGATTAAGGTTTTTGAAATTGAATTTGGTCTAATTTAATTTTTTAGAGATATTGACGCAATGGCTGACCAGCTAAACAGCAATCGCGTCTTCTTAGACTTGTATTCAATTGCAGGTGCTGACTTTTCGCATGCACGACAGGATTCAATTCCGGTGCCCCGTCAAACTCGAGTGACATTAAGAAATGAGCATGTCAGTTATTTTGTGACATGGTTTAGTTTATCTGCCATCACATCATTTATGTGGCACAGAAGGTTTATACGTCGATTGCATCTTCTGTAATAATATTTAATGAGATGACGCACGAACAAATGTATATCGCATGTAAGTAGCTGTACAAGAAGTAGCATATAACTGTTTACTGAATGTATATATTATTTATAAATAAATTGTCTTTCTAACGATAAAATAAACTGAGTACGAGATGATCTGTTAAAAGTAAATTTAAATGGTCAAAAATTAAAAGCAAAATTTGTTCATGAGGTTGGCTACTAACTACATATAAATAAAACAATAACAATAGATATTCCTTCAATTTAATTTAAAGTATTCATTTAAAAGGTAGGGCATGTTCGCACCCTCTCGAAATTTGTCCTCGTTACCGGATGTTTGGAAATGATTCCTGATCCAATGGGCACGTTAGGCGTGATATAGGTACCCATCATCATTTGCTTTCCGTAACCAAGCGTAGGATCATTGTCTGGGGATGCAAGTATAGGGGTTGTTACAGGGCATGTAATAACTTGTGATATTGTTGTAGTTGTTTCCGCAACTTCTTGGCGTAGATCATTTGTCCAGGTTGTTAAGTCATCCGTGACTTGTGCCAAAGTATCTCCGTTTAACTTTGGAGGACTGGTAACTACTCGTTGTTCTGTATGTAGGTCCCTGTAATTTATATTAATTAGTTGAGTACTGCTAATTTTCATTTGTTATCTAAACATTCTCATCTTGACATGCAAGTATTTACTTACCATGTTACATTTCGTACTCCAACAAAACTCAGAAGAGCTTCTTGGGGTATTGTACTGGTACACCAGGCATACGGTATAGGCACCGTGTGATATAGTATTTGAAGGCACATTTCGTTTGTTCCGGCAAATCCAGCAAAAGTCGTGACATTTGTCCAGGTGTCGTCGTAAACACATTCTATTTCAAATTAAGAATTAGTTCATTTCAGGTTGCCCGAATCTTAAAAAAGGTATATATACCTAGCGTGAGATGATCTCCCGGTAGGAGCTTTCTATCTGTTTGTAGCGGTCTGGGAGTTTGGAATAGGTAATTATAATTGTCGTCCTTGATAATCCAAGGGAGCCTCTTTCCGTTTCTGAAGTGATGTAATTTAGCTTTTCTCCCTAATTCAACAACAGAACAAATTGCAGTACTTGTCGAATCATCGTTTTTATTATTAAAAATATTTTCTTTCTAAAATCCATAAAACTATGCTATGCTACTTTGTGTTACTTTGTGTCTTTCACTATATATCTTTACCTGACGTATGTGTATGAGTATGAATTGCAAAAACATCTATGCCTCTCGGTGGAAACATTACAGATGTGCATTCTGGACTACAATGAGAAGACACCGGAAATTCTAACGTTCCCGGGGGAATCATGAAGAGACCGAATAAGTCATAGTTAATCATTAAGGTCCCGCCATCTTGAGGCCTGTGTAGTAGAAAAAAACGTTGTATTTTTCTTTATATACATAAAGCAAACTAATGGAACGTAAACTGTCAGTTAATTAGTAAGTTCATGGTCGTAAAAGATATACTGTAGTTATGGACACAAAGTGTATATACCTCAACCTCGGCGTGTATACCATCTCAACTCCGGACGTAAATGTAATGCCGCCAACTGCCTCCGGATTGTTATAATGTGTCTCTAGCATATAATATTCAAACGGAGACTCCGCAAACTAAACAATTAAATGGTTGATTATTTTCGACATGCAAAGAACTACTAAAAAAATTTATATATAACTACTTCTAAATTAGTGGTACTTACTGGAATGCCCACATGATCAGGGAAAATTAAAGGCTTAAAAGTACAAATGACATGAAAATGGGTTGGATTGATTGAATACAATTTAAAGCAAAATTTAAGCGAATTGTATAATAAGTGTAACTGTGAGGTAAAGTATCTTTTAAAAATTACCCTTCCACCGAGTGCCCAAACGTACACCATGGTTCGGCAATAATTTATCGGGATGGTGTTGTGATCGGTTACGTAGCATTCCTCACCCTCGTATGACAATAAAGGCTCAAATATTGTAGCCGGATTTACACCACGAGGAGCAAAGCAACGCCACAGGACAAAATGATGAACATGGTTTACAGCTAAGTCATGAGGGTCGTCCAATATAGGTTGAAACTGGAAAAGCATGATAATAAAGGTAACGGTAATTACACAGGAGTAACTAAACTAAAACGATGACAAGGAATCATTTATTAGTAGGAACCTCGATTAAATGTTGTTTCCGATTAGAGGGGGGTGCCTTATGTATGGAACACCAGTATGTGGTTACGCGAGGTGGCACTGTAAACCTTTTAGCTACACTCCACTTTGGCAGTGAATTGGATGACAAGGCAGGATGAACCACGGGATCTAACAGGTAAATAGTGTAAGCGCCACGATTTTGATGGTGGTAATCCGGTCTGTCAGTTTCCCCGAATGCCCATATCAAATACACAAGGTCTTCCTAACGGCATGAAAGGATAAAAAATATTTTTTGCGTGGTTCTGTCTATCATAAATATTTTCATTCCTTTTCTTGCCAATGTATTGTAATAGCATTTTGCTACAAGGCTTACTTACAGTTATCGGATAGTCTTCCGAATCACACGTGTCAATTAGGCGGGAAAGTTGTACATTTGTTTCACCAGGTACTTCCGTTGAACTCAGAAGGTTCCAATCCTGTTTATTGTCTGCCTTCAAATTGCGGTGGCAGTCCGAATGAAAATCCTGTCATTGGGACAAAATTCTCCATGAGTGAGATAACAATAAATTGTCAAAATACTTTTGAATTACTAAATAATTTTGTCCTTAATGTCCTTAAAACAATTTTTTAAAAATACACAAAAATATCCCATCGTTGACCAAGGATTCACACAAATACAAAACTAAAATGTGGGGATATTTTCACAGGTACATATTTTTGTAAGCACTTATATTAGCAATTAGACAAATGTCAATAATAAGAAACGTATTGGGTTCATAGTACTTACAGTAATATATGGACGTTTATCTGGGGAAACACCTGAAATAACCATATCGGCATCTTTCATAAACCCGTCTTTACTGAACCCAAAACCAATCCACCCGTTAGTAGCCACTGTGATATTGAAAAACATCGTTTTCCGGTTCCAGTCTATGGTCCATTCGAGATTATATTTCTGCTTTGAATCTAGGTATACTTGACCGTGATAATCCTTAATAACGGTGTCAGCCCGTGAAACTGCTGCGGTTCCGATAATAAAGTTAACTAAAATCACGACGACGGCGACTAATTTCATCATCGCCATGGCAAAATTCCGATATCCTGTGTAATGAGGAAAATTTTAATGCAGAGCTAGTATCGAGCAGAAAATGTGCTTGTACCTAAAATGTGGGATGATTTAGTGTTTAAGGATTATTTCGAACCACCGACTCGAAATAAATTCTTAAAACATAAAGGTATTAAGTTTGGGAGAGTGAAAGCAGACAAACTTCTACAAATGGTATCCGGAGATGTACTACTTCGAACGTCCTTGTCAATAATGAGCCAAAATTGAAATGATGAACCAAAAAGGTTTCTTGTTACATTCAATGCATAATAAGGATGATATTGTTCCATAATTACATGAAAATATTAAAATCAGCAACCTGTGCCGAAAGAAAGTCTGGAATTTGGAACAAGATGACAAATTTGCTTGCATAGCTCATTGCAGAAGTATGTTTATATTGTGGTGAGTAATATGCCTCTATCAAATAGATACACACTAGTTTGTCCCGCTTTATGGGTCACTATGGTAAGTTTTTGTTTGTACTGTTCCGTCTGTAAATGTTGTCCTGGTCCTAGTTACAAACGACATACCAATGCTAAGTGACTTAATTGCGTTACAACAATTAGCTGCATGTGGCAACCCCCCTCTGAGGGAAGAAGAATATTTTGACACAGGGCGGTGTTAACAAAACATTGTCTGGCGGCAGTATATAGCCGTTTTATCATCGGTTAATATATCCCTTATGAATTAAACACGTTGTGTCGTTGGCCGACGCTTCCTGTCCGTCCCCCTATGATATATTCTTAGAAGTAAATAGTTATGTTAGTATGTGTTAGTGGGACGCGAACAGTGAATATTTCATTAGGAAGGCAAAAGTAGTACAACGGCTTTTATTCTGACTTTGGAATGTGTACATGTTTGCATCAAAGCACGAAATTAAAAATGTTGGTATGCAAATATTTTTAGCTGAGTCTGAGATCAGAGTTAGTGTTAGTTAGTGGGTTAGTTGAAATGAAATTGCAATCTCGAGAAAGACGTGGAAAAATTGATGGTTAGATGTGTGAAAGTCGTCGACAACAAAAATATGGTGCGTATTTTTATCACTTCCTTTTCCAGTTCAAAGCTGACCCATGGGCCATGCGTTTACCTGCTCCTTCCTACGTAAACGTAGGAAATTACGAAATGAAACATATGCGTCAAATTGCGTTACTTTGAACTACTTGTTTTTAATTTAAATAGTTCTCCGTTTGTGCGTTTACATTTTATCTATGAACTGTGCTACCGTGTGTGTAATAGGCACCAATATGGATTCTGGTAGGATATACATCGAAGAAGTTTAATTGTTGTGCATTGTCGGCCCTCCGTGGCTAGTTAGAGTATATGCAAAAAAATACTGCGACAAAATAGTTATCGAAGTTCAAAAGACACTGTAGTAATAAATTTGCATAATGTACACTGAAGACAGAATGCGTCTAGTTTATATGACGTGTAAACGCTTTAACGGTGTACCATATTCCGTAATCCATTGCGAGCGATAGAATCGGAAGTATTTGCATTTCCAAGTTCCTTCCACTGCAAAAGCATTGCCCTTATTGACAATTCATAATTCTACATGGAATTCGTGTTTCAGGACAGAAGTTAGTATGCATTTGATAGAGGGACTACTTAAACTATTAATTACCTTTTAATAGATACTAATGTCGATGGGGGGATAACATAAAACTGAATTGATTTCCCATTAACAGAAGCAGTTATCTGTCCATCATAATGCTAATGTAGAAATATACTACAACTATAGCAGCTTTATAAATAGCAGACGTCATGTACGGTAAAGCTTTTTTATTGTGTAATATCACATACATAGCAATGAATGGAGGTTTGCTGACTGACTGCTCTACCATAAGAGAGAGCACTATTTCTGAATTTTTTCCAGCAAGGAATGATGACACCGAAAAATATATAAAAAAAACGCTGACCACATACACGTATAATATTAATGCTGATAGCAAATTTATTACATAAACAAAATTTAACAAATGCAATCTAAGCTACAGATTGAGTAAATTAGAACAGTACATTTGTGTAGGCATTTATATATTTGAATACTTTGTCGGCTTACTCGATTATACATTTCCAGATTATACGATACACATTTACAAATATCAAATATGCGTTTAATCAGGTTTCAGGGAAAATGTAGGTACATAGTAGATTTTGCTTTTTGCAGTATATACACATAAACATACACATCGGTAATTTAAATTATTGAACATCTTTGTCAGAGGAACAAAATGATGCCCACAACCACAACTGCTGCATGTAATGTTTCAGAAATCTATCAATAATTTACAAAAAAAAACGTTGCTTTGTATGTTTAACGAGATCTGAGAGAGATCATTTAATTCTTTTGATTCGCTATGTATAATGACATTACGTGATTGGTACTTTTACAATAAAATAATGCTACAGTTAGTTGTTAGGTATCTACGTGGTGAATGTCCCTCATTCACCTATTCTAGTGTTTACCGTGTTCCACCATGAACAAATTACTGATACTGACATGTTTAAGAGGTATAAATGTTAAATGGCGTAAATAGTATGTTGGAGGTAACACTTAGCATGTACATACCATTTAAATTACACTACTGGTCTGATCCAACAGAAAATACAACGTAACAAATACTATATAACAACATAATACACATTTTATGAAAAAAACAGTTATAAAATTAGAAAAGATTTTTTCGGCGTTTATTTTTAGTGCTTTGGCTGTCGAAACCTACGTACAAGCTTCTTAACAGCCTGCCGAAACTCTTTCGATCCAAAAGCATAAATCAATGTGTCAAGAATGGCTTGCAGTGGGAGGATGGAACGCATATGTACGAACAAGTAACGCCACATTGTGTCCACCAGCTCGCAGTTTAGTTCAGACTTATTTCCAGCTTCGCATCCCCGATGAAGTGGAATGATGGTCACAATTGGTAATATAAAGACCCACATGGGAATCATTATGAGAAGAACTGTCCGTGCAAAGCGTATTGATGGAAATAGACGTCCAACCTATATTAGAAATGAATTAATCAAGTCATGACCTTTTAATTACTTATACAAGTTCTCGCATGCCGGTATGGATGTAGAAAACAATTACAGGATACAAGTGCCATGTCACGTTTCATGTAATTGTGTGCGAGTGAGAAAATGGGAATACATTTAATGAACTTGTTGATTGGAAGTGGAAGAGATTAAATTGCTTAATAGAAATATGTAATATAACTTACATGAAACATGTGAGCTCTGGCAAAGTGGAGATTTCGGAATAACTGTAGTCTCGGGGCGGTGGAGGATTGTGGAATTACTTTATGAGTTCTACAAGTCATTAATGACCGGCTCCTTGGAAGCAGGTGAGGACCAGCTACAACTGAACCAGGCTGAATTGTTGCAGTTTGTACTGTCGATGCCCCACTCATTATGCTTGATATTGGTACGTTTACACATGAAGCACTTTCCAGATCTGTCATAGATACCATTTTGCCGCCAAGATTTACATCTGCCGGGAGATTTCCAAGTACAATTGTGGGTCTTAGTGCTGGATCCGGTTGAACGACTATGGAAATTGGTACTGATACTGTATCAGGTATTGTAGGAAGTGATACTGTTCTGACCAAGGGAGCTGTTGTGTCATCGGCTAAATGCGAAGAACCAGATTCATCTGGTTCACAACTTAAATGCATATTTGAATGTATATCATCTCCCTTGTCAAGTGAGTGGTCGTAGTTTTTCAAATTTAGATCCAAATCCAGTGATCCCAATACCACGGCGTCTGCCAAAGGCAGAATAGATGCTTGGGGTACAGCAGTGCACGAGGGGGTCATTGAAGTTCCATTTGGCAACAAGCATTCCAGTTGCCCATGTGCCTGAGTAGAAGATTTGCCTATCGGAATGGGCAAAAGCGTGTTGACAAATGTTTCATTCTTGTAACCGCAATTAGTGCAAACGACTGAGAGTCGTCGCCGACCACGATTGAAAGATGGCTCTTGTGCATAAATGGCGTTCAGCTGCTTTTTGGCTATTCGTAACACCGAACTATTGAAAAATAACGTAATTACGGAGCAAATTGTCAAGACAATTGTTAAGTATACAAGTTGAAGACTCTGAGGCCGACATATTGGATCACGTAGCCCCATAGTAATTGATACAGCAGCTAGAGAGCTTCCGGTTAATAAAACAATAAGTTTGCTGTCTCTCCCTGCCATATAATGCAGTTCAAAAGTTTAAGAATTGTTACATGACTTGTGTGATATTTACGTATCATCTACCAGAAGTCATGGTATACTGACGTATTTCACCGAACACTTACATGTTTGTTTGAAACAGACGCTGAGTAAAAGAATGGATAACGGACAGCAATGAATCTATCGAGTGACAGTAGACTTAGAATAAGCATATTGACGACGTACGGGATCCCCAAGGTGGCCCTGAAAAGTTAAAATATGTACATCACGTTTTCACGTTTATTACTTCGTTGGTTATTTACTTGGAGCTCTAGCGCATCATTAGTATCAACATAAGCATTACCTTTGTATTACACATAATTCTCTGTACGGAAGGGCAAAGATTAATAATTCCAAAGCCTTATGTGCCCCGACAAATATATCAGTTATGCAAAGACATGCCATCCACAAATGACGCGGTTTCCAAAGTTCTCTTGACCTGCTCACGACCCAAAGGACTGCGATGTTGACTGAAAATATTCCAATGAGTAGAATCACACCCCAAACAACTTCACCCATACCGTAGGATTCCGCTCCCTGCTCCTCGTCAATCACCATATTGACTTCCACACTGTTTGTTTGTGTCGTATCTTCAACCTGATACATAGGGAACACTGTAACAATTTTCTAGAAACAAAAACAAGATAAAACGCAGGGAATTAAACCCAAGTCATGATGTCTGTCTAAATATTCAAAACATGAATGCATGATGGCATCATTAAACACCAAGAGTTGTAGCTAGTGGCAAGCAGCAAGTGGAGTGCACACCACGTCTTATCGTGTGAATCGTATGATGATGTCATTTTCGTGTTGTCATATGTCTTAATTCTTGGGCACCACACCAAATGTGGTCGTCGGTAGTCAATTTAGTTTATAAACGATTTTTACATAATCAGATATTTCAAGGCGATCATATCCAAACGCATAGTCGTAAGTATATAATATAAAGAGAAGAAGACTTCTCTGTCAATGACCATCATCTCTACCATCAAAATGGGACAGACGAACACGCAGTAATTGATGTACGAGGAGTACAATTGGCGCGTGTGTAGGCATTATGCATGCAAATTCAACCCGCTTGGTTTTTCTTTTTTAATGCTGCGAAACCCAATCCAACCCTTCTTCCTTCGTTGTCTGTACTGTTTCTACCAGAAAGAAAATAAAATGGCAAGGCAATATACTTGTAACTTGAACTTGCTAAATCATCTCTCTTATTATGATACAGCATCAAATCACAAACATGTGGCAGCCTCTCTTAAACAATTACATAAACGACTTCATCTATGTCTACATGGCTGAGGGGGTGTAGGAACGATATAATCACTTCTTCTCGTAGTCGTATTGAATGAATTTATAATTTCAGTTCAGCGTTTAAAAAAGAAAACGCTGTAGCCTTGACTTTCATCTGTCACCTCCTTGTATTCTCGATTGGAACAGAAAGTTCTCTGAAGCGGACGAGAAGTTACAGAAATGTAAATGTATTTTATTATAGGAAGTTGCCACATTATATACCAGTTTATTGCACGTATCGACACCATTATGTCGTTATGACACCTGTGCATCTTTATGCATCTTAGCCTGTACAAAAACTTTGTGCTGTACGAATGTTGAACACACTTGATTTGGTCAATCTAGTTTTTATTAATGTATGAATACGAGATATTATTGGAGCAGAAATCTAATTAAATTTAACGTAACTAAAATGAGTGTTCGAACATTAAAAATGTGTGGGCAAGCAGTCACGCTAAACAAAGAAGGTTCTCAGAAGTTTACTTGCCCGGCTGGCAAACTTTTATTGAAGTTTGTAATACATTTCTTATAAAATTATAAATTGCTTGACATTATTTCCGCGCTACTTCAATGTAGGCCAGCTTTGCAAACTTTTCGTTTTCATTAACAACTTACGACACCAGAAGTGATATGTGAAAACAAGCATCCGATCAATATGCCCACAATCTGGCTACGTGAATTAATGCAAAATAAAAACAAATCTGATAGGTTTGAGCAAAGAAAAAGTTTCACAAGAAAATCGCATTTTTTGCTACTGAAACAGTTCCGTCTACTAAAAAGTAATTTTCCACAACTCGTCAATGCCATACGCCATAACGTTTAACGTACACCTACAAGTTTCTTATGAAAGCATCTCTCTAAATTATTGAACTTGAATTGCTCAGATTTAACTTTTGTACTTCATCTGAGTGTAAAATGAACTTAAACTCAATTTAGAACATGTCGTTTTGTTGTTGGCGGTTCACCGATGATAGCACATTTTCTTGATTTTCTTAAATGTGACAGGGATTATATACTCAATATAAATAAAATATATCTTTTTATTGGATGTCACCTTCCGTTAAGCACTTATTTACTTCTTATATGTATATATGCGTTTATAGTCTATTGTAACTTGTATCTCGAGAAAACAATTTCTGGCAAATAACAAATGAAAATATCGCATATTCGCCATATTTATGTTCCGCTTAGAGTAATTCTTAAATTCTTTATCACTTTTCTGTCTTGACTGTGGAATCAGAACTCATATCCGATTGAAATAACCATTAATCAATGTAACAGATTCTGTTGTATGTCTCACAATCGTAAGTGTATACAGCAATACTGTTGTTGTTATTTATAAAACTGTAGTTTAAAAATGAGGCACATCTCCAGTACTCGTATAGCATGTTAAAAAGTTAGGTAAGAGATGCTGCTATGCTTACAGTATACGTGTACAAAAAAGTAACAAGAGTTTTTTAGTTTGTATTTTTAGTTAGTTGGTGAACTGCCAAAGGGAGATATTTTTGAATATTTTATAGTCCGTACGCAATTGATTTGAGATGAATACAAACTGACCACAGCATCGTGCTTCAAAGTGGAAGTTATTGTTTATTATTTCCAACAGAACATCTTTGTTTTAATGCGGTAAAAGCAAAGTAAATGAATTTTCATTATTCATCTTACTATTCGTCATGTTATCATGAGGCCTATATTAGCACTCGCAGTTCCAGGACTTGCGATTAGTCACGATTGCAATTTAGGGTTTTTAGCGGTGTTTACATTCACTTTATCAGCAAATTAAACATTAGCAATAAAACGTAAATTGTGATGAAATGTATGTATCCTCTTCATTTCGTGGGTTTAATCATAATCATCATGAACGGCATTGCCTTTGGAAAGAACGAAAGAAAAAAGCATCGCTAAATAACTATTTCTCTTGTAAACAAATATGAAAAAAAAATTTACGTGTAGAACAATGGGAAATTCCCTCATCCCACCTCCACAATTTCCACCATACTTGACCGTTCGGTTCGAATTCCAGGGTTTACATTCACGTGACCTAAAGTCAAGTATGAAGGAAATTCCCCCACTCATTTGGGAGGTATAAAGCCATATTGACGGCATAAACTACGAACTACTTGAAAAATTCGTTCATAGTTAATAATGAAGACTAAAGTTAATTAATATGTGCTCAGCTACAATGAACAGTACAACATCGACATTGCATGCCATAAACTTTAATTCAATCACCAATCCTACATAATCACGTTCTTCTCACCGTTTACTCCCAGATCGTCTGGAGTTACAGCTAAATGCCCAAATTTGTGGTTTCTCCTGTTAAAAACCATTCTGTCTTACATGCAATACTTGTTGAAGTTGAAAAACAAAGTACATGTCCTAAAATTACTTAACGCTTTCGTGTATGTTGCTCTTTAGCATCACCACCACCCATACTCTGTAAGTAAATATCTACTCTGGCATTGACTTTTTTGTATAAAAAAAACGCATAGGCCCATTCTAAGCAAAACATAAATCCACCTAAAATACAGTGAAAATGCACCGTCAAAAGCTAGCCGTTCATAAGAAGTCAAACTTTTTTTAGAAAGAAACCGACCAAACATTAAGGCCAGAACAACAGAAATGATTTGTAGCATCTTGTAATGTACAACAATTTAAAAGTGTCACTTTCCCGAGGGGTTTGGCTTGGCTTCATACCAATGCAAATTGCACAGTTATCTCATTAACAACCTTTGCCCTGTAATGGAAACCATTTATTCCCTTTTTTGTGAAGTGAAGCCGTGGAGACACGCAAGACACATCGTCAATTGTATGAGACAAAACTTCGTCATCAAGAGCATTCTTCATTCTTACAGTCTCGTGCTGTCATTATCCATCGCTGCCAAATTCACTTCCTACCGTCGTCATACTAACTAAGTAAGTAAATGACATCAACAATAACTACATTACTGTAACAACAACTGCTTCCCGTTGTGTCCTAAGACGTGTTATGAATAAAACTATGAATTCTTATGGTCAATGGCATTACTATGTATCACCAAAAACAAGGTCTGCAAAGGTAAAAATCAAGGTCATAAGAATTATTATTTACCACCGGACAGTAACATTTCCATGTCTACCCAAATCTGAATCAACAGTTCATAATTAGTAGTTTTGCGTACATCACCATGGACACTGGCTGTTTTGCCGTTAAATGTTTTGTTCAATAAATAAATAGCAAACATAAAATTGCTGGATAGTATTGTAGGTATCTCATGTTAAATAAAATATGGATAAATGAGGCGATTTTCAACAAGATTTGCAATAAATTAAAATTGGCAAGTCTGTCAGTTTGTAAAGAAACTGTTGTTGCTTGCTGGTTGTAGTTTGTCATTAAGAATTGTCAACTGCACATTTTATCGAACAACTAACGTTTTCGTAAAGTATCTAAATGCAATTGATTTTTGGAATAATTGGCTGAAATTATGTTTCACAATCAGACCAAACGATTCAATTAATTATGGCCAACTATTTAAAAAAACCAACTTTTAATCTGGTAGCCGTAACTGAATTAAAGGGATCTGCCTTGTTACACTATTTTCGTACTTGGCCAACTACAATAACGATGTATCACAGTTTTTAGTTTCTAATCTAACTACAGTTTTTGTTAAACAGATTATCAGGTGAACGAACGACATATGTAAGTCAACTTGGATGAAACTCACTTTCATTACAGCAGGTTTTAGAGGACACACGTAGACAGGACAACAATCAACACAACCACGGATAGACCGAAATTCGAACATATTAAAAAATCTGCCTGGTGGTATTTAAGCTTCTAGGAAAAGCCATCCTTTAACCCAACAATAAGAAGACAAGTTATTCATGCGAATGCGAATCAAGCCAGCGATTATGTAAATGTTAGGTGAATTCTTGTATCAGGTATGTTTATAGCAGCTTTTATTATTACGACGAAAGCTTCTGACGCATGCTACTGAGATTTTTTACTTATCTTCTGGATAAATCTAGTTTTGGATTTGAATAGCCCATCCATTATATCGATGAAATGATCACTAAAGAATTTTCTAGCACTGCTGCAATGAATTTTAATTCGATGACCAATAAATATGCTGGACAAGAAGAGGGTAATATCAGATTAAATGACGCAAATTTGTATACTAACTTCGCTCCCAGGGAAGGAATATTTTCGGTTGATTAAAATATCATCTATTTTGACTGGACTATTTTAATTTGTAATCAAACCTCTGTCGGACATGCCAGATAAATTCTCATATCGCTCATAGATGAACAAGATAAAATAACCAAATGGTCGTCTCATAATATAGAAAATAAAAGGCTATGAATGACTAGAATAGTATAGAGTTTAAAATGCTATAAAACACCCCACTTGCATGGAGAAGAGAATCTCTCCATTTCATATGAACATGAAAAATTTTGAAACTCATGGATTGGATGTATGACCCTGGTTTCTTCAATAAAATTGGTCTCCATTCAGTAATAATAGCCTCGTACGGTGCAAAGTGAAGCATGACAACAAAAGAGCAACTTCAAAATGCAGCCAATGAAATGAAATGTGTTATGCAACCACGACGATAATGACAATATGCCAAACACATACACGTCAGTATAGAAAATCTTGGTTCGACGTTCAAGGTGACAGGTATGGGAAATTCGATGGCTCATCGCATTGTATTCAAGTAATTACGTGGGTACATTCGAAACGCTTTGTTTCTGTCTGGATATTATCCATATATCCCATAACATACTTGTTACCTAACATCCAGTACTACGTTGCTGTTACATGAACCTTCTCACTTCGGCGTTTTTGAACAATTTACTTGCACAGCCAATCTTCCATTTATCCTCAAAATTATTCATAAGAGTTTCTTATACCCAGCCAATAGCTACATATATTGATACAGTCTATGGTATTTAGTATTCCAAAGTTTGTAGCCCTGCTACTGCTAGCTTCGAAGCAATTAAGCAAGGACACGATCGTGAGTTTCCTTTTTGAAACAGTTTAGCTTTTTGGTGGCTGAGAAGGATGCCTGATGCCTGAATCTATTAGTGAATGCCCACAACATACAAGGGGAAGAAATGTCATGTTTTAATAGGAATTTCCATATCACCTTAACTCACAATCAGTCATATTTTATAGCAATTTAATGTACAAACTGGATTTGGTTACTAACAACTAATGCGTGTACTATATAGGACATTATGTTGAACACGCCACAGCTGCCGTCATTATCACTGTAATAAAATGGCTACAATGGATAATGGACAATGGATAGATATGTTCGTCTCAAAGTGCTTACATGTACGTCTTGTCACATTTGTGATTTGTGGCTTGACGAGAGTGGATTTCTAGATTATCTTACAAGTAGAGAAATCCATTTCATTGAATGAAATCATTTTGTCGCTATTAGTTATGCATGCACTTCTGATGGGAAATCATGTTTTTGGATGAATGACGTTGAGAATGACAAGTTTCGTTGAGAAATCCCAAATTTCGACATTCGAATGCAGTAATGAACTCGACAAGGTAAACCAAAGCGTCCAGTTTTATTGGTAGTGCATTTCTTCAGTGCTACAAGCAGCAAGCAGCACTTCAAATACGGCTCTTTGTCTAAAAATATTTGAGTTAGAATGACGTAAGTTAGAACATTGTAGCAAAACAATTAGTCAGAACTTTTAATATTTAGCTAGAAAAGTTAGTACGTAGTATTTGCATAGGAAATTTATTAGGAAGTTTAGTACTATAGTAATTATAGTTAAAATTCAAAACAAAAGTGCCTCGTATGGAGTTATATTCTGTGTGTATCCAGTCGGAAGTTTAATTCAGATTGAGTAATTAACATCACATCCCACAAGTTCTTCGTTATAACTTTGTTGCATAATTATGAAACGTTGTGGGCAATATTAAATTTAATCTAGTTCGTATCACGGAAAATATTGACAACCCTGTAAAGTCAAGAAACATTTCAATAATTCCCAAACGTGCATTCTATATTTCTAAATAAAAGAAATTCGAACTAGTTATCTAGATAAAAGTTCTAATTAAACTTGTTTCGTACCACTTGCTTAAGTTAATCAACAACGTCCAAGCTAATATTTTGGTGTTCTTGTTCAAAACCATCAGCAAATACGACATGACGGACAAACCAACTGCCCTTCTTTTTAATGTAACATAATATAGTAATTTATCAAAAGCCGTTTGCTTCTGTACACACTTGACCCGCAGAAAGAGAGAGAGAGAGAGAGCACATATCCCATATAGAGATTTATATTCTGTACAATAAATATTTTTCATGTATCTCGAGACACAGACAATACAATTTTCTTTAAACAAACGGGTCGAAATGTGACTTAAATGTAAGGAGGTTCTCTGTCAGTGTGTGAATCTAAGAAATTGTCCTACCTTTACCTATTGTATAGGATAAGTTCACAAATATGCATGTAGTAATCTTATTTGAATGGAGTCTCTTGTCAAGAACACTGCACCTTCTATCTTCGATAAGTGATGTAACATCAACATCTCTATCAACCTCAATCAATAATACTGAAGATTATTGACTAATATTGTTCATTCATTTTGAGTGCACCAATATCTGCAACTAGATAGTCTTTAAAGAAGCGCTTTTGGAGCGTAAATGGAGCACTCTTCTGTATATTCATGTCAGTCAAACCTGTCACAAGTGTACAATTTGCCTGTACACATGAAAAAGTTTAAAACTGTTTAAAAGCTGGAAAGCCAGTAGAATTATTACATGTGGGCCCGATTTATGAATGATTATGATGACTATGACTACGTGCTCTTGTTGGTAAGATATGCTGTTGATTTCTGAAACGTCTTACTTTGCCCCCTATGGAATGAAGGAGTTGCCGACGGCTGGCATTGCATTGTAAACACCAGAAAAGCATTCTGGGGGCAGTGTACGGTTACCGTTCAATTTAATCAAATGCAAATAAACGTTCATTTAAGTAGAGTTTGAAACACCGATAATATCGTGGAGTAGAACATCACTGAACAAATAAATAGACTCGGCTGTTGCGAGTTAAAACTGGAGAGCAATCCATAAACAACTTTACGATTAAAAACTGTTTTTCGTTGAGCATTTGAAACTTTTTGTACGACTGTTCCACTAGCAATTCAACACAAGTACTTGTGAAAATTCATTCTGTGGGCTCACTGAGGTTTGTTTTTTCCACCTTTCAAACATTGCAGCTCCAACCACCTATTTACCAAGAACCCACAAAGAATATTAAAAATCTTTGAAAATTGTTTAATTTTGACTCCAAAGAGTCAAGGGAACTGAAACCTCTTCTAACAAGTATTCTCTGAAATAAGCACAAATGGCATTACGGGGAAACCGGTGTATTGATGTCGACGGAAATTGAAGCTTAACATATAACTGCTTGACCGCAAAGTCAATGTGATTTTTGCTGAGGCAGATAATTTACGACTGACTGAATGCGAGATCATTTTGACTATCTGGTTTATACCACACATGCAATGTCTCGTAACGATCAAAGAAACAAGTTTTCCTTATGTAATTGCGGTTGATTTGACATTAGAGACTGATCATCGTGCAAAATTAGTATTGAAATGAAGTATGCTTCCTATAGGAGCAGCACATTACCATTACCGCATGGTGATGTTGAAATTTACGCTATCGTCACTAAATATAAAGCTTGGTCGGTCCGCTGGCTCATGCAAACGAAAATTTGTTCTGGTTCAGTCAAGACGCTGCTTTAAATAACCGAAACGTGACGGTGCAAACTGAAAGATTTTATGCAAAATTCAAGTCAAAAGTCGTTCCCGTCACGAGTGAGAGTTAAAGATGCAATGCAGGACACGTTGGAATTCAGATTTACGGTTGTTAACGTTTGAATAGTAAATATCATTTTGCCTGGACGAAAAATGGCCGTGGCATTCGGAAGCTTGTATAAATTATTACTGAAAATGTTGTAGTAGTTGAGTTTGACTCCAGTTTTCTCTACAACATTTTCTCAATTTCACGTTACT
The DNA here is from genome assembly GCA_027744055.1 of Callyntrura sp. NNG-2020. Taxonomy (NCBI): domain Eukaryota; kingdom Metazoa; phylum Arthropoda; class Collembola; order Entomobryomorpha; family Paronellidae; genus Callyntrura; species Callyntrura sp. NNG-2020. The sequence continues at coordinate 524 of JAHZNE010001134.1, read as the reverse complement.
ATTTACTTTCGGAAATAAGCACGCTTTTATAATGAAGCAGGTCAGAAAAGCGAAAGTTATTTGGAGAGGTGATCATACAACATTCTAGTTCTAGATGTCTTTTTAAAATGATGGCACGCTCCACTGGAAGTCCTATTTACAAAACACGTCGTTTTTGTTATAGACTGTCGATTATTTTTCACTGAAGGTTTGGAAGTTCGCGGATGCGATCAAGAGCATCACTCAAACTTCATGTTTCATCGAACAGGGAAGTTTTGCCATTTTATACGCGTTCGTAGTAAATAAATAGAAATCGCCATAATAGAATTCGGTGTATAGCGGTTTTGTTATGTGTTAGTACCTTTCAATTGGGAAAATCAGTGGTCAGCAAATGGGGAAAATTTATGTATTGCTTCCACTTCCTTGAGTATACGTTATAACTAGGGACTCTACTTGTAGGTGCTTAAAACTCACCAAATAGGTAGGTATTTATGCACTTAAAATCATTAAAATAGGTGCTTAAAAAAGGTCCTTAAATTTAAAAT
>JAHZNE010001133.1:0-24759 GCA_027744055.1 Callyntrura sp. NNG-2020 | reverse complement strand
TTAATTGTTCATAAAATAAAAGAATTACTTAATTCGACTATAGTATCTTACAGAATAACCTCCGTTATGTGCAATATTGATCAAATTTTACATAGTGTACAATTATTTCCTCAGGTCAGTGTAAACAGGAAGATGTATTGTTGCAACGCACGTAAATGGTTTGCCCCCCCCTGGCGCCTAGGCTGGGTACGCCACTGTTTGTACCGAGGGAGTTTCTAGGTGTACCTTGTGTCTATTGTGAGGAAATCTGAGGGTGTATGTTGTAGATACTCTATCTGGATTTTTTTGAACACTGGAGATCTTGAGTTGCAATGATACCAATAATGTGACTTGTAACACCATCTGATTTATTTCGGGATGTGTTGTGACTTGACTCTAAAACGACATTCCTACTTTCAATTTAATAGAACATACTTTTCATGTATCATACATCTTAAACTTAGTACCTAAATGTGTTTTCTTTTTTAGTGTGAGTTTTAGTGTTTCAAGTATTCAGCGATGATGGTTCTAGGTAGATTGGCTTTGTGGAAAATTAGTCAAGTATAGTGGTTATCAGTTATCAATGACGGCTCACGCATGTTAACTCTTATTGAGGCAGGCGTTTCGACAGTCGACACGTACTCACCTCGATTTATCGTTACCCTAAAAGTTTTTTCTTCGTGTTGTTGCACATCAAGAGTTTTAAATCTAGATTCTTGTTATATACACTATGTAAGTATTAGGGTCCGGATTTATATGCATAATTTTTTCTTCAAAATATGCATGTTACTATGTACGAAAAACGGGTCGATATATGTACAAAAATATCTATTTATTTTATATAACTTTTACGTACTGTAGGTATTTCGAATGTTATTACATGAATTCTAATTACATATTTGTGAATTATCAATAATTAAGTTCACTTTTTTATTAATTTACTAAAATGAAACATTACGTAGCTTTAGTAACCTTTTATATGCTAGACATTCGTCCTACTGCTCCAGTGCAGCAGTGATAAGTGATAGAAACACACTTTAAAGCTGCACCACATCATTTGAAATATGACGATTTGCTCAGCATGTTATATTTCCAAAGTTGTTAATTTTTTGCTGCCCGATGTCCATTGTGTTTACTGAAAACGGAATCCAATATGTACACAATATAAATATGTATGTATAAAAAATTAAAAATATGACCAAAAATACGTATAAATACTATTGTATAAAAGTCCGCCTTTTCATCAGCTTCGACCACTCGCGGAAACTCAGATTAGTCAAATGAAATTTGAAAGATATGCAAAAACAATCCGGGTCACAGTCACAAGTAATGACTGACAATAAACTCGTGGACAACTCTATATAAAAGGGATAAATGTATGAAAAATCTCACGGCAAATTTTCCAGCGGGCCAATTTACCACTCGCCCTAAAATCTGCTTTCGTGCGTCACTCCATTTTCCTTTCAGACTTACCAGTATTTCATTCTATTACATAATAATGCTCATGCCTACTCTTGTAGCTCCTTTTCTTTTAAATAACCTCACCACTTGTATCAAACATTAATGACATTACCAGAATGTCAGTTCACTTGTCATATTGGCATTGTATAATACCGATTGTCGAGTTACACGTTCTAAAAGAATCTTTCAGAGATTCATATTGATACCTAGCCAAGTTGCGTGGTGATTATTGTCCAAAAACAGGATGAAACTTAAGAAAGATATTTCACATATATGTATGCATCAACAAGTCGACAATGCTGTCCCCATGTACCTAAGTGTAAACTTGCAAGTTTAACTCTATTTCTAGATTTCGTTGTCCAACCTCTAGACCGAAAAAAACATGTGCACATTTTAAAAACGTAAAAATTTGCCCAAGTATTGTCGATAGCAAAAAGCTGGTTCCAAAACAATTTACCGCATTAGCTTGAAGAAATTAGACAAACACTTGGTTTGGTATATACCATATAAGGTGTCATATGCACTGCACCAAAAGAATGAAGGCAAATTTCTTACAATTAATGCAAATTAAGTTCATTTCTATCTATCCTTCCTACTTACATTCACCCTTATAGCCATATGTCAGTTTTAATAGATATGCAAATTTTTAAGAGACATTCTTCATCACTGACTTCTCTGGTGTTTTTTCGTTATGGTATGGACCGTTTTATTGCTTACAACTATTTAGTACATCTTGTGAGCCACCATAGCTTTGAGTTTATTGAGAAAAACAATTATTGTTGATCATATGAATACTAAAACTCCAATGAATTCATATAAATTTGATGTTGACGTTGACTGACAGTCGCTTGGATTGACTCTGTGGCTATAGAATGAAGAACATGAAATATTTTATCATTTCCGAGAAAAACTGTCAACGGACTGACAGCTAAACGTTCCGCTATCAAGATTAATTTAATAATACATCCATTCTAACTTTCCTTCGCAAAAAAACGAAATGCTGGGTATACGATGGAGATAGGAAGACAACGTCTGTATACATTGAATTTTGTGCCCTCCTTAAGTATCTTGAAAAGCCGGTTAGGTATTTGTATTATATTATCTCCCATCACTACTAACTTATATAATATATCATTATCCTTCATCTTTATAGCTTTATCGTCGTATACGTAATCAATTAATAGGCATTCTTTCTTATTCAAAGTTGAATTACAATTACTACGGTTTTGACGCAGGTGAACATCACGGGGTTCCATCACAGCAACGCTGCTGCTGCTGCTGTCGTTTTCTGTAAAAGTGTAACCTTTTATGAGTAGCAAACAGCCCTTTACATGCGTATTACTCTCAAAATCTTCTACATTTTTATTCAATTTACTGTAACATGCTTGTTCAACACTATTGTAATCTGTTCGTCTTACAGCTATTCCTTAACATACCTGTGGCAGCGGTACTTATTTCAACTCTCCAGTCTTTAGAGTTGTAATAGTAACCAAAACCAAAATGCTTCTAATTGGGATTTCGTGAACATTGAAACTGAGATGAAGCCGTACAAAAATTCTTCCACATTACAGCCGGTTTGCGCTCATGACGACGATGACGATGGATATTCGATATGCGTGATTTTGAGACATGGAACGTTGTCCTCTTTGCTGTCTACTTGTTTGCAGTGTGTGTATTCCCTTGAATATCACGTCATGTCATAATCATAATATAATATGAATAATATGAATAATAGTAAACGTATTATGCATATATACAACAAGTCAATCTCTAGAAGTCGAACTGCCTGCCACTCGCACTCTGAGGAAATTGTGTTTGCCTTGCCTACTCGTATGTTAAATAACAAAAATCCTACCTTGCTACAGGAATGAGTAGGGTGGCGCTAGGCACTGGCCACCACCGCACCACGAAGATAAAGAATTAATATAATGTGTGCGGTTGTGGAGAAGAATGCATGCATGCATGGAATGAAACTACGTATCAATGTTGTGATGTAATATGTAATCAAGATCATAATAGCCCATAAATACGAGGAGCCCTTGTCTTTTCAAGAACTAATATTTCCCTGGCAGACGTCCAACGCATTCGGCAGAAATACACAGTTTTTTGCATTTTTAATCAAAGTGTTTAAACTTACGCATTGGTGGGGAAACGGGAGAGAAACCGAGTTTTATAAATCACCAATACCAAAAAAAGCGATAGTTGTCTACGAAAATCGAGGAAATGGATAATCATAGTAATCAGCATCAAAACGGGATTACGAAGAAAACGGTGGTAATTACCGGAGGCGGTTTGGTAAGCCTTCATTTTTTCAAATTTGTTATATTAAAAGTCATAAATAATTCAAGTGTCAACAGAGATGTGTTGGTGCGCTGTTGCGCTTACCTGTCAATTTTGCACTTCGCAATTGCAGACTTGCAGTTGGACAAACCATTTTTACTTTCAACAAGTAAACAGAGCTCTCTTTCCCGCTCTCTTACTATTTTGACCTCGAAATATTGGTGCATGCATAAGCGCTTTTGCAGGAGAGTTCATGGTCAACAACAGCAGGCATGTTTTGTATGAAAGTTACTGTTTGTGTCTGGTTGGGGCAAAAATGTCAAGGGAATGTCGATGGAATGTTGCTGTACCAAGTGGAAGTGGAACGTGTTTTAGTGTATGGATTTTTATACACACACTTTCACTTTCCGTTTCCAGTTCATAGTTTACATCACGTACATTATCACACGGCACTATAATTGATTACGATAATTTATATTGAGCTAAATGTTTGGAAATTTGGCTACGTAGCACGACTAACTATTATTTATTGTCTCTTTTAATTTCGTTGATTGTCTCTTCAAATCTCAAAATATTAAAATGTTATGACCACTTATTCTGAATTAAGATAAAAATTTGATTGTATGCTTTTAATTATAAATGACAAGAAGCTAATCGTGTAATGCCGCTTCATTTTGAGACTTCAAAATATACAACATATCTGCCAATTAAGAATAAGTTGGACTTCTGGTTTTTGGAAACATATTGAGATATGTATTTCTTAATATCTTGAAACGGTATATTCCATCTAAGTATGATTACGTGATGTGCAAATTAGTTAAACAGTAATTTAACAATGATTTACTATTCATGCCTTATGTTTTTAATGTTGGGGGTTTTCGTTAATCAAATCTGCGCGATTAACTGATTGCTAATTTGCCTTAACCGCTTCATAAACTCTTGAAATGACATTTCATCCTGCGATCATTACGTGATGTGTAAATTACATTATAAGCAGCAATCTAATAATGATATAATGTTCATGTGTTACATAAGTATGTAAATTTACACTACCTCAGAAAGGAAAGGAAATGTTGGGTTAGTAGAGGAGCGGGCATTTTATTTAATTATTCCAGCGTCATGAATGTATTAATGAACACTTGAAATGACATTTCATCCTGATGTGGAAAATTGGGTAAACAGTAATTCGATAATAGTTTAATTTTCATGCCTTAGGAAAGTACGTAAATCTACAGTACCCCAGACAGGAAAGGAATGATTGAGTTAGTGGAGAAGCGGGTATACTTTTGTTTCATACTTTGTGAATATGAAACTATAATTAATACATTGCAAAATGGTACGCAGAAGAACTCCACAAAATACTGTAATATCACACCTTTTCATCTATTTAGATTATTTAGTTAAAATGTGGCGATTTATAAAATTACGCGTTTTAACGAATCTGTGTATTTGTGCCACTTATTCATTGCTCACGTAGCTACTTTGTACATTAGAAATTTGCCCAACCATGTCACTATTTATTGTTTTGTATTCACTGTGACGACGCTTTCTTGAGAATGTTCATACTCATTTTGACTTTTAATAAAAGATAGTTAGGAATTAGTCATTTCCATCGTCCAGAATTATATGCTTAACTTAACCTTTTAAAAAATGTATCCAGCAATGTACGAAATATATGTAAAATAGTTATACTTTTGACTTCTATTAAGTTCGGAATTAGCCATTATCATGGTCCAGAATTATTTGTATAATCTAATTTGCGTATTACAAGCAAGCACTTAATACATTCATGATGCTGGAATAATAAAATAAAATGTCCGATTCTCTACTAACTCAGAATTTCCTTTTTTTTCTGAGGTAGTGTAAATTTACGTGCTTATGTAACACATGAACATTATATCATTATTAGATTGCTGTTTATGCAGTTTTAGCAGGAAGTTGATGAAGCGGTTAAGGCAAATTAACAATCAGTTAATCGCGCAGACGTGATTAACAAAAATCTCCAACATTAAAAAATTATTTTGGTGTAATTTTTTAATTTGTTTGTGACAAATAGTAAAGAGGGCACGTTTTAACGTATGTAATATTAAGTCAAGAAATGCTGAGTGGACGTAAATCATGCGGTTTTTCATGCAATATTCCATGAAGGTATTTGCAGTGGCAGTATGGGCTGTCACATTTCATTTGAAAATTGTCTTATGGTCAAGACGAATACTATAAATGAATATACAATAAATAAATTGCTTTTTGTCATAACAATGGTCGCAAATTTGCATGGATTTTAATTTGGGACGCTTCAAAATATGAAAACATTAAAATAATATATTTTCAAATATATTATACTTGTCCGTAGACAACTTCAGCTTTTAAATTTGGAATATCTCTTCTAATTTCTAAAAAAAAGCAGTTTTATATTCCAGTAATATTCATATTCAAATAAAAGCGAATAATAAAGAAATTTAGTATATTTCTATAGAAACTGCCCGCTTGATGAACTCCGACTTTAAAGCTAAAAAGAATAACATTAGCTCATTCATGCATAGTATACCGTCCCCAGAACAAAGTCGTGCTGGGACACCAGGGAATTAATAGACCCCTAGTGAGAATGAACGTTAACTCTGGAGAAACCTAATTGAGGAATGCAATGTCAAATTTTCTGTAAACAAACTAAGCAGAGCGAGGGATACGTGACTAAAATAACTTGTTGACAAAACCACATTGAACTGAATGGTTGCACCTGATAGGGTCATCAATTGCCACTCACCGCTATCAATAATGTCAAATTAATTTGTGTGTAACATTGCAAAAAATTGAAGTGAAGACATTACGCACCTTTGGGAGCTCACGTACACCTCCTGGCTGTATTAGTCAGCGTTGCTGCTGTAATTTGCGATACCTCAATAACCCTTACGGTAGAAAAAATCTGACAACGTCAGCCACGCTATCTAAAATTCATTGATTAAAGTTATTAAATGTGTAACATAACTTCAGCAATAGTTATTAAATTGCACTGATATCTCGTTCCACCACCCTTTTCAGTCATGTTGTTGCCGCCTGTCTTTCGACGATAGTCGATAATACATGAATATTTACAAAGTGTCTGCTAAATTGTGTGCAGGTATGTTATGTGTAATTCCATCACGATAACACATATGACTTTCTGTGTATTCTATCTCTGTCGTACATCTATTTATCTCTTCACGGCGTTGCGGAAAGATTGAAGCTGGAAGACGCCGCGAAACCAGGCCCAGAAAGCAACTTACTTATATCTGCAATTCTTTGACTTCACATAACATCATCATCCTCGTCAGCAGCGTGTCACTTATCACCTTGCTGGGTAAACTGCATAAATCATCACAAGACAGCGTGTTTTTGTGGGTGCATACATACTTCGTATTACACACCCGTATCCACTTTATGACGGTCGTGTTTGCTCTGTGTGAATGAGTTGTGCAAATGTAAGCAATGCACGCCGTAAGCACGTAAAAGTGTGAACGTGCAGGCGTGTCACAAAGTTTGCAATAATACGTACTCACTGACACTTTTCAATTATTTATTCATCAGAGTGTTTTTAATATTTGGCGATACTGATGATGGCCACCTTATCGTGACGTAGGGTAATGTTATGCCTAATTATCGAGTGGCATAAAGCGGGTGAAAAATCAGGAACGTTTGTTGTTTTCTCTGGTGTGTGTGTGAGAGCGAGGACCCAACTGCGAGAATATCCAAACATTGTATGTAGCACTGTTCAATGATGACAGACTGAGATTTGTGCGTGGAAAGTTTCAATCAACACCTCATTCACTCTCGCACAAACATGCATTGATAAATGATAAGGCATTTTAAAATATGTCTTGTTGGCAATCAACACACGGAAGGGCAATATGTTTAATTAGGCAATCGCTTTAAAAATTTTACATTGCTTTTAATTTCTGTTTTGAAGTATTGTTTTCATAATTTTTATGCTATTATTATTTTTCTGTAATGTTGTATGGCTTAGGTTGGCGCACTATGTGCTTGCGTACTGGCGAAACGAGGATACCATCTGGAGCTGTACGAATCTCGTCCAGGTACTTCTTCCTAAAACCAAAAAGCAAAATAAAGGGTGAAAGTATATATTAGATTCGTAAATGCACATAAAAATAAATTTTTTGGACATGCAGATTGATTATTTATGCATATATTTTTATTATGTCAGATCCTAGATGTGACAGGGAGAAAGCACTGGCACAAGGTCGGAGTATAAATCTTGCGCTTTCAGCGCGAGGTCGGGCTGCTCTTGCAAAAGCAGGCTTGGAAGATGCTGTCCTATCCCAGGCGATTCCTATGCGGGGGCGCATGATTCATTCGGTAGATGGCACCACGAACACAATTTTGTATGATCCTAATACAGAACAGGTAGAAAACAAGGAAGGGTTTTAAATATTTAATATTCTCTTTTGTACACTGAAAAAAATAATTTCGTATTTGTTATTTTTGCCGGTATCAAGTGTATCTATTCTGTGAGTCGGCAATTTCTGAATGAGCTACTAATAACAGGTTTGTTGTTGAAGCACCTGAAAAACCCAACATTAATTCACTACTATTTTCTGTGGCGCTAATTTTTCAACAAACTTACTGTGTTTTCATTAAATAGAGGCCGAAAAGCATGGAAACGTTTCGCTTCATTTCTCCCACAAGTTGATTGAAAGTGACTTGGAGCGAGGATTGCTAACATTCCGGTACGTACATTAGCGTTCTCGATGTAATGCAGTAGTTCAGTTTCGGATGGCGCGGTAAATGCGTGAAGATAACATGTTCAATTTTACTAATTTTTCTTCCATATACCTATACCTTTGAACAAAGGTGGTTGGATATGTAGTATGTAATCATTTCACATTTTTATTTTGTATTCTGCTGTGAATGTAACTAATACAGACAAGATGAGGATGGGACCAGTGTACAGGTTCAAGGTGATGTACTGGTGGGGGCTGATGGTGCGCATTCCAGCATGCGCAAGGCACTGCTTAAACGACCAATGACTAACTTTAGTCAAACTTACATTGATCATGGGTACATGGAGCTGAGAATTCCTGCCAATGAGAACGGACAGGTGAGATATATTACAAGAAAGGTAGCACATTAACACATGGTAGTCGTTATAAAACATCATTACAAAATCAACGTCATCAAGACCACCAGCAGTAAGTGGAGAGGATACGACTAAAGCGAAGCTCGTTTAAAAATGATGATATTATTGCTAATGTGTTAATTATAATTAACAAATGTGGCTCAGTGATTAACATATAGCTTTACTTATTCTCATAGCACAACTCGGTAAGTTTAGAACAACAAGGAAATTTAAAATCTTGTAATGCGTATAAACAAACATGGCTATCTCTCTAGTAATGTAGGTTTGCATTTTGCGCATGTATACTAATTGTCAGTGATACACATTTAGAGATGTATGCACACGTAGGAGATATGTAACTTAAAATTGTTTTCCAACGATGCTCCACCTGTATTTAGCTAGGCAGCGTTTTACAAGTTTACCACACGTAGAAAAAATATTTTTGCGACCCATTGTAAAATTAATTGAAAGTTTTTTTTATTGTCCATCATTAATTATTATATGTCTTTCCCGTTAAATTTGCCGTTGTATGAAGACAGAGCAATGATGATTGCTTAACTACTTCAATTCAACTATGTCGTGTTAAAAAAAATAGACGAGCCTGGTGTAACCGGGTAGGTGGAGTGTGTATGGGAGCTTGGATATTTCCTTCGTTTGAGATTACAGTAGAGAAAAGACGTGCAAATATTTGTTTTGCAACAGCAGTAGTTGCAATGTAACATCCAAGTTGTTTTAGACCTATATTGACAGATGGAATAACGTGCTTAATTGTATTTTATGTTCTGTTTGGCTTCTGTGTCAGATATTTCAAGGCCTCCAAAGCGAAGCTGCTGTGGATAATTTTTTCACCGTCGAGTTTCCCGATGCGATGTCCCTGATTGGAAAGGAACTTTTGATCAAAGACTTCCTCTCGTCCAAGCCCTCCCATTTGATTTCTGTTAAAGTAAGTAAATACAGCGTAAAGTGAAAACATCCACACATGCACATCATGTATAATCAACACACTGGCTTTTAAGCTGCCTGTTGATCTGTAGAGAAGTGCTTTGATGTTTAATTCATAACGAAGAACAAAACTAGATGATCAGAGAGTTTTCCGTTTTCATTGGATGTGTGAAACGTTCACTAGAAATTAATATGGAATCTTTATCCGTATAAACTGCATTAAACAGAGATAACTTGCAAACACGTCGAATGAAAAAGGTTCCGTTTTATGATAAAGCGAACAAACTGTGTGTTTGTGATTGCATGGTGATGGTGCTAACATCTGGATTAGAGTAACATGGAATTATTTAGTTGATTTTAATATTTCGTTGCAGTGTAATCCGCTAAATGTTGGCAAGGGAGTTTTGATAGGAGATGCGGCCCACGCCATGGTTCCTTTTTACGGCCAAGGTATGAATGCTGGCTTTGAAGACGTCATTTTACTCGACAAAGCTCTGGAGCGTTTGTCCTTGCCTTATTCATCGGATGGAAACACTACTGTGGAAACTGTCCTCAACAATTTTTCTGAGGAACGAGTCCCCAACGCCCACGCTATTTGCGAATTGGCTCTGTACAACTATCTAGAAATGCGATGCTTAGTGAACCAGTCCGGCTTCATTTACCGCCGCTTTCTTGACTACAAACTAAACAAAATCATGGGTCGGAATTGGACTCCACTCTACAATAATGTCACTTTTTCCTTGACCCCTTACGCCGAGTGCATTCAACAGAAGAAATGGCAGGATCACGTGATCGGGAAGGGGAAAACGCTGGCTTGGACCGTCATGGGGATCCTCACCTGTTTTTCGGTGGTACTCCACAGAGAATCCATTATCAACCAGGTTACACACGTGACTCGGCATGTATCCGGATAGTCTTTATTTATACCCGATTCTTGGAAAACACATTTCTCACTCAAACTCCAACTAACATGAAAGAAATCAAGAAAAATATTTTTAAAAGAACTGCCATCGTACTAATGCAGTACTTTCCAATTCCCCCTCTGTCTTCTCTTCTCCATGTTTTCCTCCTCAAAGTAGGACGCGTAGGTTTTCACTCCGGTTTTCCCATTATCATCAAAAGACTTCTTGCACGGAAAAATGTACCGACCAATGCAACTTTCTATGTACCTTCTTCTTTGTATCTCTTTCTGGTGTACAATTTAATAAACGGAACACATTTACTTACACTGCCACTGCTAAACCGTTGTTGCTACGTCTACCTGTACTCCGTACTCACAATCAGCTAAAGATATACTAGTATATACTACTAATACGGATTGTTGGCTTCACTTACCTCCACACGTAACCGCAGCACCAGTTGTTGCTACAACCTTCTTTCACAATCATCTTCATTCCAAAAAGATTTCACATCGTCATAAACATAATCATTACCGCCATCATCGCAGCAACTTTTTTTGCATCCCATTATACTTTCCAAACAGCTCCTTTCCGCCAAATTTTCTTAACTTCACTGAAATTTTAATTAATTGCAACACTTCAACTGGCCCTGGGGTATTTTACGAAGGAGGCCTGCCCGACTCAAACAAACTGAATAAAATAGCGTATCTACTTAGAACTTACATTTCATAAATAATGCATACTTAGTATGCACCAACTTGTCGCTAGGTAGTTAGTTAGTGTCTAGAGTGTATAGTATATAGCCACTAGCTAACTACCGCAATTTTACTCTTGGGTGGATTTCAAATAACACAATGCCCCATCTTATATTTGCCTGCTGTGTTCATTCCTGCCTATTTGTGTTTTTTTTTCAGCGCATTTCTTTATTATTTCCTTATCTGTACTCTATACTAAAAAAGCCAATGAAATGCTTTTGTTGTTTGACTGTATATATTATGTTGCCCACTTTTACCGACTAATGAAATGGCAACAACGATTATGTTGATCACAAGAAAAATGGCATACATGGATACACATGGATACACAATGTTCTTTCATATTTACACGTGTTTTTTTACAGGATCATTGAATTGTGATTTACTAGTTTAGTGATGCGTGATGGTGTATGCTTGACGGAGAAGGGAAAACCAGTATCAAGATTTTAAATCAAACAAATTTTGCTCACTTTCTAAATACGCTAAGTTATCGGTACAGCACAAAACTACGTCTTGGTCGTCGTCGTCGTCATAGTTCTTCTCAAAAGCTTCCCTGAGGGACAATGGGTGAGAACAACTTTATATGTTGGAAAATCCAGTTCCCCTGAAGAAAATTGGGAAGCGTTAGAAGTTACTTGAATGGCATACAAACGAGTATTTTTTTAATCAACATCACCTCGCCCCCTGAATGGCGTATGTATGAGGAAGCAGTAGTAGAACGACGACTAGATGGAACAAATTTCGTATTTTCTCATCATCACTATTATCATTAACACACCAAAGAGTTTTCCACAAATAAGTACAATTGGTAGCTACTACATATACAATCACAACCGGTGAGCTCACGACAAATTCAGCAGCCGACACGATACAACTTGTAGACATCATCGCCATCGACAAAGTTGTATTTGTCTGCTTGAAATGGTTAAGAGTGTAGAGTGCTTCATTATCAGGAGCGGTAGCGGAAGGTGAAAAAATAATGAGATGTGAAGAAAATGCAGCAGAATATAAAAAAATCGTGCCTGTTGCTCTCCGCAGAAAAGTTTTACAGAAAAGGAACATCGCTGGTAAGTGTTAGCATGACGCGACGCTACTGGGGCTACTCGCAATCTTTTACAGACACCAGTGGAGTAGTAGTAGTAGTAGCAGTAGTAGTGGCTTAGCTGTATTGGAAGGTGCAATTAGTAGTATGAGTAGCTGAATAATTATCATTCATTCTCATTCCGTCGACATCAACCGACACCTTAATAATAGACGAGAACCCAGGGTCATGGGAGAAATTTACTGAACGATATACCAGTACTGTAGCGTGTGTAAGAATATGGAATATAGAGAGCATAGATATGGATATACATTACTATTGAAAAAAAGCAAGTTGTCTTGGAACTTCTATCTAGACTAATTTACTATGCAAAGTTTCCCGCTCATCTATGAAAGATAAAAAGCTGGTTTAAAATATCGAAAACGTGACCAGCCGAGCCGAGATACTACTCCAGATTTTTGACACACAAAAATGAACAAGTTCGCACGAATTTTTTCAGCGCACTCAACAAAGTTAAAAAAATGTAAAAAAAAAGTATTTTCTTGATGGATCTGGCTTATTTTCGTGGCGACTAGTCCTGTCCGACAGTAACTTCCAAAAACACCGACCTTCTTGAAACATAATGTACTTCTCAACCGTCATACGTCACATTAAATCCGGTGATAAAATCAAATTAACTGAAATTTTAGTCGAAAATAGACTAATCCTGTACGTAAAACGAAGGATTCGAAGAAATAAGGATCCGCCAACTCTGGTTTCAAAAATAGATTTTGAGCCTACTTTGGGCTCCATGAATTCTTTTGATTTCATCATTTACATCCTTTAAATCGAAACTTATTCCCGAAATCGGTGGAGATTTCCATACGTCCTATTATTGCCGTAGATTTGAGTAGTACGTGTTTCAATTGTATCAACGAGGAAGAAGATGAGTAGGCAGGTAAAAGGGAATATAGGTCTTTATCTTGTGGCGGCACAAGCAGGTAGCTGAACAATGAACGTATGAATTCAAATAACTTAACATGTGTCTTCCTGTCTGCTCGTCTACACACAGACTTGCGGGTACAGGCATGACAGAAAAAGCGTTCTTACGTACCGGTAGATCAAAAAGGAGTGTACAACAACGGTGGAAAATCAAATATTTATTATCCGTTTGATGCTTGTGTAACTCACCGTTATTGTCGTGCCTCCGCGAAACGGAAGATCAATGAAATTCGACGAATAAAATTTATTGGATCAAGTATGATGAAAAGTATATTGTATCAACATCAACTGGAACTAGAGACAACAGACAACATACAGAGATAGAGAGGGGGATTATTATCAATGTTTGTGTAAAGTACAGAAAAACCTTTGTATGGATGTAGTGAGGATCTATCTATATATATATACCATTGTAATGTATCAAAAGTTTTTAAACTTTTTTATACTTTAGTAAAGACTATTATGAGCCATGTATTTTTTCGTTTAATTCCTTTCTTCTTGCTAGCTGTTAGGTATGTATCCTATAGGGATGAACACTTGCATACACTAATTACTTTTAGTACAGCCTCGCCTTAACATTGTACGGCTTAATTACCCTGTAGCAGTAATTAGCTACTTTCATATTTTCTAATGCTTAACGCAGAATCGCTATTTGCTTCAAAAAATACGTAAGCCTCCAAGTATTTTCATTACTAAAACATAAATACTTCCAGTAAATTGAGATGCATGCCCACGCAAGATCTTAAAACTACGTATGAGATTAAAGTGATACCAAAAAGCAATAAACCGGTGGAACGCTGAAAGGAAGGTTTACGAAGATTAAATTGAAGTTAACCCCCGGGGGAACCCCAGGGGGTTCACCTGGGGGTCAAAAGTTGACCAAAAGATGGTCCTCTTGACCAGTTGTTGTTTGGTGAAAACAGAATTTTAATATTCGTTTCTTGCCACGAGCAATTAAGAAAACAATGTTTTACCGTTTTTGCCCTCTAGGGGTCGTAGGGGTCATCGTACCCCCGTGATTTTTTGTATAATATTATAGTTTACTTAGCGGTATCTGCATACCAGTTTTGAGATAGGGTTGTGTTAAAATTAAAAGTTGACCCCGAGAGGGTTAAATTGGGGGTCCATCTTCGAACTCGTCCGAGCTATGCTATGGTTATTGGTTATCTATTGGTGAAAAAAGAATTTTAAAATTTGCTGTGGTTATTGAGTTATCGTGCTCACGGCCGGACGGATTGATCAGAGTGAAGGTATTACTTCATAAACCTTAATAAATCGTATCATCATACCGGTTATAGTGGAAAATCCCATAGGGTCAGCAACATGTAAACATGTAACTCGTGTATCAACATCAAAATTTAACGGAAATTAAACGGATCTATCAGATTCTCTCTTCTCCTTTCTCCGTGTATTTGACTATTTTTCGTTTAGTAATTCCTACACATGTAATCAGGTTAGTCGCCTGTCCCTAAGCCTGACATTTCGGAAGAAAAAATTAAGTTATTTTTAAGTTGTTGTCTGGAATGGGTGTATAATAACATCTAGATCTGATCCTTTCATTCTTTAGCCTTTGCCCCTGATACATATGGGACATGTCAAAAAATACTGAGGTCTGAACATTGGAAATTCTGTTTTCGGGGTTCTGTAAAGGTCTACATTGAGATTAGAGTCATCTATTTTTAAGAATATTATAAAACCGGAAGCACTCCAGCGTTTATTATGTTTAAAAACATTCTTAGACTACTTGTCTACCTCCGGGCTGCTCAAGATTAATTTTTGTTTCTTTATTTACACACTATTGTTAATTTATGATTTAATTTGTTTGCTAGTCAGGTTTTATAATCCCGTCTTACAAAACGAAATGAAAGATATATATTAGAAATGGTATACTTATTTGAAATATCTCGTAAAATGTATACATTATTAAATTAGGAATCTTTCAGAAAATGTTTTACATTTAGTACTATTTGTTCTCAAATGTGTTCCGTCCACAAATAATTTGTGCCAAATTACTGTTTTGTTACAGTCCAAACATTCTTGTAATAACAATAATGATTTATCTTTTCTACACACACAAGATCGATATAATATTTATTAACGACCAGCTAGTCCAGCTGTAAATAATTAGATTTTTTTTAATATTTAGAAATTTAGAGAATAAGAAATTTATTACAATTTGTTAATACCCACTTACGGAAGCATTGGCCTTGAACATAAAACTTACTCAAAGAGTTGTTTCAGTTGTTAAGCCCTTTAATGAACACCCTTAAAACTTCTCTCTCATGGTTGTCCCTCTATTCGTCTCTTATTAATAAATCTATCAAATATCGGAAGCATTGGCCTTGAACATAAAACTTACTCAAAGAGTTGTTTCAGTTGTTAAGCCCTTTAATGAACACCCTTAAAACTTCTCTCTCATGGTTGTCCCTCTATTCGTCTCTTATTAGTAAATCTATCAAATAGTTGTCCGTGGTATCCTATTCACGTTTTATGTAGGCCGGTGTAACTTATATTATTGGAAATTTTAACAAGAGGAAAAAACATGGCTACAAATAATTCTCCATTCTAGACATCTACATGGCAGCACTGGACTATACGATAAGGTCGGGTCATACAATGACAAACAGACAACGAGACGGCTGGTCCTGCTCTATTATTCTATAATTCGGTCGAAGATCTGAATGTACATTCCATCATCATAAACGAAGTTCTTTCTCTTCTTTGCCGTTCATAAAATCGAAACGACAAATACAGGGATACGGCAATGTGTTTATGCTTTTAAATTGAATTCTTCCCATTCAATTGAAATAACACACATACACCCCTTTTGGTATATAGAGTGAAAAGAAAGAGAAAAGCACTATAAGTGCGAGGCTGTATAATCAAAAGAAAGTACACACAACTCACTTTGTTGTGTCGCACAAAGTGGAATAAAATGACGGAACAATTGAACCGAGTAAAAGCGGCAAAGCAGTGACTGCTGTGCGATTGATTAGATTGGTAAGCGGAGGAGTTGGTTCTTTCCAAGAATGTCCATTGTGTTACGTGTCTAAACGATTTTTTTCTGAAAAAAAAGTAGAAACAATAGGTTTCAATTTGTTTCCTCCTGAAGGGAATCTATAAGCTGTGCGACGGCATTATTATAGAACTTTTCTGCGTTAATCGTGCAAAATAGACAAGATGGCGGAGGAAGTTTTCTCATAATTGTTCAAGGGTTCGAAGATTGTTTTGTAACTTTTACAAAGCGTCCATTGTTACTTTCCTAACAAATGTGAAAAAGAACTATTTGTAGAGCCCGAATCTGTTGTTTCAGCAGTAGCAGAGGCTACCAGAACTTTTTGGCTATACCTGTCTGTTTCAGCATTGCTAGTCGGAAACAAATTGTGTACAGAGAACAAAAAGAATCGGCAAACGATTGATTTATTATTTTGCTAGTAGACCTGGCAGGCACACCAGGTGCCCCGTGTCACAGTCGTAGGTCGATGTCTCCGTTGTCTCAGTCCTGATGACTCATGAGCTGGTGTCGCGTTTGTAGGCGGGCAACATTTTTATCTAAGACCTATTACATTGTGGGGTTATATGAATTAGCATTTCATGCTTCTCGTCATTAAATCACTCATTAAGCAGAATCAGAATTCAGACAGACGGATCGTGCCCTACATCTACATCTACTACACACGTCTAAATGCACCAGCCAAACAAATCGAAATAAATAAGTACATACTAATGCGTACATTACAGAAAGTGGTGTTGTCTTACTGTATTTTCTGATCTAACTCTACCATACATCATCACTGATTTTTTAAAGTATTAAAGCGGTCTAAATTAAATCATTGATTCCATATAGTAATTACGCTACACATAAAAATACAAGCTCTGAAGCCATCTTCCCTATAAAGGTATGAAGATGCATACTATAGTATCAGCCAAAAAATCATTGGAACACTGTCCAATTCTTCTACGGCAATAGTGGAATGTCGAGCATTGAGCCGGGAGACGGTGCTAATCATTTTAATCTTCCAAACGAATCCTTTTCTAATGTATTGCAATGAACCAAACTTACAATTAGTAGAAAGTTTATTTGTACAAGTAACTACTTTTTTTTGTAGATAAGTCACAGAAAGGTCACATGATTTATTTTTTTTAAAATTCGTTTACCTTATTTATTATTGCACATCAAATTTTACAAGACCGAAACACTCATCATTATCCTGAAATACTGCATTGATTTGTGCGACCAAGATTTTCAAAAAATTTGAAACCAGTAGCTCATAAAATAAAAATTATATGACATATCGGTACTATCTGAACACACGAAAAAATCCCCATAATAGCTTCTCATAAAGTATCTACCTAAATACCGCTTATATATATCATAATCAAACATGCATAATACATTCATCCTCTCAACTCTGCCTGGTTCCATGTACAATCACAACTCCCGAGAAGAATCTAGCTTGGAATTTAGAAGACAAAATAATTATGCTACATAGACTGTGTATCATCGCTTTTGCTTCCTAAAAATGCAATCGTCACACCACCTCCATCGCCGCCACCACCACCACCACCACCATTCCTACTTTAATAGCCGTACTTTACTTTAATAGTAGTATTACAATTGTTTCCACCAGTTACCAGTTTCATCCCATTTTTCCTGTTATTACTCAACACCAGCAACTTGCTTATTTATTATTACTTACTCACTAACAAGCCGTGTTTACAGACGGACCTCAGTGTCTTTCCCTGTAAATACCACCACTATACTACAACTACCATTCCTATAACAACACGACTGACATGTTCAAAACTACTGAAGACGGAATACTGCACGATGACGACGTTGACGCCGATAAGAAGGAGGAGATTGGCTAGTAATGAAGTGTAGCACGAGGATAGAGAGGAGAAAAAAAAAATGAAATGCCACTCATTATGCCACTTTTTATGCTCATCCCTACACACCATCAACCATCAACTGCGTGTAGTAACAAAGACAGCAGCAAGCGGCAGCGAGTACATTGAACGTGAACGTCTTATATTTATGCATGCATGCATGCATTATGTATTATGTATTGTTATTTTCGGCACTCATTCTCAGACTATTTTTTGCTACATTCTACACTATAACACCGTCGTCGTCGACGTCGTCACCAGAACACAATGCAAATACCTGGTTTCATAATTATGTGGTGGATGGATGGTAGGCAAGCAAGGTGAAATGATGATCATGAAGGAGGGGAACCAAGAATCATCAAGGCAGTTGTAATATAGTGCTGGCGGTCCCAGTTTTGGTTTTACTTGGAAAGTATTTTTAGTTAGCTTCAACTATTTTTTTTAGCTGCTATGGGGCACCCTGTAACTTTGCAAGCATGAGCAGAATTAAAAACAACTGAATTATGCTACAACACGCATACAGTTTCATTGATTAAGTTCTTTCAGAGCCAAAATCACTCCAGCAATTTGCGGTTTAGAATGTTTAGACGCATAAGAGAAAAAAGGAAAAGGAGAAAAAAGCATCGACCGACGACATTTTCTGCTGTCGTTACACATACAAATGTGATCTTTTCTTAGATGATGCAGTGTAGGGGGTATAAATGCTATTTAGCGACACGTCAAAGCTACACTAACAACAGGGGAAAATATCTGGTAGCATGACGGCATGACGTGTTTGGAATATTGGCACATCCAGCTTTTTATAACTTATTTAATAGTATGTGGTATATACGGGGGGATATTTAAATGCTATCATTATACGAAATATTGCCTTGCAAAAAATAATTTTCGCAATATAGCAGTGACAAGTGCAAATGGTGGCAATGTTACCCATTGAAGGAGGAATAAGCTGACA
Source organism: Callyntrura sp. NNG-2020 (assembly GCA_027744055.1). NCBI lineage: Eukaryota > Metazoa > Arthropoda > Collembola > Entomobryomorpha > Paronellidae > Callyntrura > Callyntrura sp. NNG-2020. The sequence goes on along the minus strand of JAHZNE010001133.1, from coordinate 5,465 downwards.
AACCTTTGCAATGACCCCAGTAGTAGTAGTAGTGCACAGTTGTGGCGTTGTTGATGTTATTGTCAGCGTTCGGGGAGTAGAAAAATATTGCAGTTGAGCAGTTCTTGCATGTCGCTCTAGTCTCTAATTTATGCTCTGTTGCAGATACTGGCCAGACTTTAGGCGGAAACTGTATAAATACGCGTATACCTGTTGAGTCTTGTTTCCAATTCGCGGTGGGCAAGAAGTGACAAGGATAACGATGAACATGACGTGACACACGGCTATAATAATAATAGTAATAATAATAATAACAATAATAATAATAATATGAAGAGTACAATAATTTTTCTCGTGCAATACTCTCGCATGAGACGGTAATTCACAGGTATTTTTCTACATGCTCACAGTCCTCCTTTCATTGTTATCATCCAGCGTAACAGAATGAGAAAGATTTTAAAGGTGATGGCATGATCGTGGAGAAAAAGGATCGCATTAAATCACATTATCACGCCGTCATCCCCATTCAATATCTTGTACGCGTAGGACACACATGATGATAATACGATAGGATGTCTTGGCTCGGCTTAATCATCCCTAAGCATGCATAGTAACTGAGACACCTACATATTTTCGTAGATAAATATATAGTTTGAATGAATAAGCAAGAGAGAGAGAGAGCATATTATTGAAAAGAATATTACCCAACAATTCCTACTCTTACACAACTGGCACCGACATAGACACAAGTTTATGAGGTATGACGATGTTGGCAAGTATGTGCAATTGTTAATAGAAAATAGCCTACCACCACTTCCTCCTCCTCTTATTCTAGTCTCCTCATTGTTTCATTCTCTGCAGCATACATTGCCACCCTCACACATACCATGACCTTTTCTACGAATTTGTGTGAATACGTACCTCTTTAACAATTATAAACGATTATAAATTCTTACTCCCCTCCATCATTGTCGTCTCCTGGTAATTTCCCAACTCGACGAGAATGAGTTTAACTGGTTTTAGTGTTGAATAGAGATAGAGACGCAGTAATTATCATTATTTCTTCTGCATTGAAGGCATTACATGCTTCTCTTCCTGCGTGACACACATCTCTCATTATATCCAGTCTCTCTCTCTCTCTCTCTCTCTCTATAGACGATTCATGCATGGAACACTAAATAGGAGGGAGGGAGAGGTGGGGTTTCGTGGATTAAGCATGTTACTCTGTATTGTATGTTTCCACATATGTGTAATCAAATAGTATCTTCCACTCAAGTGCAAAAGTGGCATAGATTCTCCTGTGAAATATGCATTATATCAGTTAACTTTACCGTATAGCATATGTTTACGGCATGTATCATAAATAAACCGATGATGTATTGTGAACGTACGTGCACATTTTCTCTTGAACAGCAGCAGAAGTAGGAACACGAGGCGTGAAATAAAACCTCTTCATTAACATCCTCCTCATGAACATCGTCGTCGTCGTCGTCGTCATCATCGCCACCATACCATGGCCTCTCTTATTTTTCGTTCGCCTCTCTCACTCTCTCGCCTAGAATTTGTTCTCACTCCTCTTTTGCTTCCAACTCGAGTTGGAAACTTTAGCACGAACAAACGAAGGATTGCGGGATATTAGTGAAGAAGTACCGATATTGTGTCGAGTTACTTACTGATGATTATGAAACTTTGGCAGAGTCAGGGAGAGAAAAAAACAGAGCATGTTAAAAACGTAGTATATATACGTAATAATAACATGTTATCATTATTATTCTTATTTACTGTTGCTACAATACCAGTACAACGCAGGTATATATTCAGTACAAATACGCTCACATTGTGACTGTGTGCAAATGGGATGGTGGGGGCGAGTAGGAAAAACTGCGTCTGGCAAAAATGTGTGAAAAATGTTGGTACTCTCTGTTGCCGAGTACCTGATATTTATGCAAAAAAGTTTAACGAGAAGGCTATTTATACCGCCACTACTGCTGTTGCTGTAGAATGTTTGCATGTACTTGGATTTGTGTTGTGAGTAAAACCTGTCGATGATGATTTATTCACTTCTAAAGGGAAAAATGTTTTATCGGGTTGTTGTTACAGTATATTTTGTTGTAGCCTTCTCCTGTCTTCAGGGGTGCATTGGAATGTATGACAATGACGATGATGATACACACACACACAGACGAATGAAGCCTTCAGGCCAAGTTAGAAATGGAGCGTCACCGAGTGTAAAATCGGGAAGAAATTTTATCTCTCTCGAAAAACGACAATATCAGTTTTCAATCAGTTGCCATTTTCCAGGTTAATAGTTAACTTGTTAAGCGTGTAATTACGGCTTACGGCAGTTTCTCCTCAATTTCTGTGTCGCTCATCACGATAATATGTTATTTTGGAAATATTTTGTACCGACGAATAATGAAACCATGATTCATGGAGAAAAAAATTGTCGTTTATCTCCTTTACCTTACTTTCTCACGGGTAAAGCATGCCTGTGTTGTCATTTGCAGATTCCGGATTCGACGATCGTCAAATATTCGTGGATGTGCGCGTAGATGAATATGTCATCTCAAGTTAGGTATCTATCAGGATTCAAGACATACCTGTCATACCATTCTAGATGCTTTCCCAGCCAGCCATAAATGTTGAACAACGTTTATTCGATCTACCCAACCACATCCGTAATTCATACCGACAGGAACAAAAAGAGCGAGACGACTACAACGGCATAAATGTAAAAAAAAAGTTGATGAGCGTTTGAAAAGCTTTTTTTTACTACTTTTGGAGTGCCATTATCCTTTCTCAGAATGATCTCGTTGTACTTTCGCTATCTTTCTCCCTCCGGTTGTTATAACTATCCAGCCAGCCAGATGCGGATTCAAGTATCATACAATGTCATCATTACCTTTTCTCTAGTAGCTTGGCTGATGTACTTATAGGCGTTTGGGTGTATATATTCCCGTTAATAAGGTACTATAAGAATTGTACCAACTTGTTCGCCTTCTCACGCTGCGTCTTTAACCAAAACTAACTTACCATAGTTCTCTTACTTTTACTTCTCCACTCTTCACGACTCTGCCATTGTCGTGAAGAATTATGTCATAAAATCAAGATTTCCCATCAACATCCCATCATTGTCCATACATCAAGCCCTCAAGTTTTTCGAAAGAACGAAGAACAAATCCAATAATAATATCCGCCGTTTGCAAACAACTTACTCGCAGGAGCCATACCTCATATTACTTCGTTGAGCAAAGGTAGCGGAACCCTGTCAACTCACTCACAGGCAGTCAACCGTGGGTAAATCGTGAAGGACGCTGGCTGTTATTCTTCTCAAACTCACTCACAGAGCAGGGGACAATTATCCTAATGGTGATTGGGACTATAGGAACGAGTTAGTCATCCTCGCAAAGGAATGTGGTAGCGGGTACTACGATATTTGACAGTGCTAACAAGGAACGGGAAACGATTTCATTAAAAAGTGAACGAAAAGTATAAACACAAAACGTACAAAGGGAGATGGAGGCTTTGTAGAGTTGCCCCTTGGTCGTTCTAATATTTCGTTGCAGTCTGCTGGGAGAATATATAGTTTTGTTGTACGCGTCCGGTCGTATCCGCGGTATCCTTTTAAAGAAAAAGAAGTTTGGAATGGAGTTTTCACAAATAAATAATTGGCGCCAGTAGCTCGGATGAATTTGTTAGATGGGTTTATGAGGTCAACATCGAAGGTTCAAAGAAAAAATAGTTGGAATAAAGTTTAGTTTTCTACAATGAGATGGTCATTATGCTATGCTGATAGGCAAATATTTGCAAAAGTAAATTTATATAAGCTATTGGCAGATACAAATAATTCTGCCCAGTTTGACCGACATTCAACAATGATTGACAACCAACAAGGAGACTAAAAATTCGAAAGTTGTATAATGGGATGATGTTTTCTCATTTACCTCCTAAAATGGGTATTTAATATGTATGAACCTAATGTTACTACGGTGTTACATCGCAGTATAATGTTGGAACTGTTAATTGTAAGTTGGGCTCAAATTTGGTACACCGACTCTTTTTGGTATGTAAATAAGTGTGCTTAGTGTTTCTTGATCAGTTAATGCTTGTGAGCTTAGAAGAGGTTAGAGTGCAAATTTATCATTGACATGGCGCAAACTAAGTAATTTCTTTCAATTCATTTACATTACATCGTCGTAAGAAATCCTTGCAAGTAATTCTACCAAATTACCAAATGGTAGCTAGCTGGGCGTACTTTATAAATCTAACGTACAATTTTTATTACTATGTCTATAGCTACCTCAAACTTCCACAAAACTGAAGATGGGCTCATAATGAGACAACTGAGAGACCAACGTTGACAATATATGTCTAAATGACCTGAAATTACGTACATGTTGTTTTTCATTGTAATCGAATCTTTTTGACAAGGGTTACAACACAACATGAACATAATCCACTTTGGAACAACCCCAAGGGTGAAATCGGGTGGTTAAATGTACACAGTGCACATGTTTTATGTGAAGTACTAGTACTATTAGCATTCCACTAGTGCGATATGCTTGGTTCGGAAATTGACATTTCATTGAAGATTATATGCCAGTTGCCAATAATAAACCATCTCTCAAAACAATTTCACATCTTTCAATTTCTTCGCTGACACACTATAATTTGTATTCCTTGACGCGAAATAACTACAGACGAAATGTGCCGTGAACCTACCCTAAAATGGAGTCGAGCTGCCGGAGAAAGAGGATGTAATTTGCATATATGAAATATGGAAGTAGTACAGCAAAATGCTTTGCCGCGTCCTACACAAGTCGCCAACATCAACTTCAGTGAGTATGTAGGGGCAAAGACATGTCTACATCAGCTCGTAATTAACTTTACTCAATTACGTGTCCTCCCTTTCTAATTAGTAATTACGAGAGTCTGACGTAGTAACCTACGTTTTATATAGCTTGTAACAACAGTTTGTCTCCTTGTAGCAATAACTTCACAGCATCGGTGGTAACAACACCGACACATAGAGTGTCTCTGTTTTGATTCGCATACTTCAACCCCACTACTGACTCCTGACGAACGACACATAAAGAAAGAAAACAGAACCAAGGAGCAGGTCTTCCAACGATACTGTCACTGGTATGACGTACCTATTTAAAATCAGAGAAAGTTGCTGGGTAAATCGGTGTTCTCTCCGTGTATTTAGCTCATCATCATATTTCCCCCTATTTTCGCAGGCGATCGTCTTTTTTTACGTGCAGTTTAACCTTAATCTACCTCATACCGTTGTATCATCCGTCGTACCTCGTTTGCAGACAAGTTCAATCGCCGACAATTTACTTATCCTTTACAAAGGACAGGATTAGCAGATAAGCACTAAGCCGTTGTTCGTTCGCCGACAAAATTATTTTAAAAATAAAATTGATTTTCTTATAATTTTTTCACACCCTGTACGAATAGGAATGTACGCAAGTAAACTTACA
>JAHZNE010001132.1:0-12831 GCA_027744055.1 Callyntrura sp. NNG-2020 | reverse complement strand
ACTCTCTGCTTTCGTCTCTTGTGAGGCTTTTCACTGTGTGACAGATCCCATTTATTAGGAAAGTTTAGGAAAAATAGAAAGCGACTTTTTATGCCCTTCATTTCTGCTCATGTGACATACAAATACAATATACGTTTTCCTGCGACAAAAAATCACTTTACACTCACTCATTATAATCCAATTACTCCTGCTGTTTGTTGCCCTAAAAATTTCGCCGAAACAAGACCGTCAATCGTGTGCACGCCGTAACTACTCACTGACACACAATCCCGGCATACACGTGAAACTAACTTACAAAACACTGTTTACTGTTTAACTTTTTCTATTTAAATTAAAATATAAAACAAGAACCGTTTATCTGGTTGTGAAATCACTTTTATTAATACTGCTACCAAGAATGTGTATGCACTTGAATTTTCAACAATAACGTCCACTTCTCCGGTTGAGCAATGTGTCATGGGCAGGGTTCTCTTACAGTCTAATCCGAATATGTAGAATGATATAAAGCTATATAATGCATTGTGATTGTCTTTTTTGCACGTTCAGGTTACAACCTGGAACCCCTACAAAAGAAAATACATGTAGACGCACAGTTTCAGTCACCAAGCCAGTATCCCCCTTTTGATGCTCGCAAAGAAACATTAATTTTGCAATCGCATGCGCAAAAGCAGATGATGGTTTGCTAGGGGAGAGAATTGATTTTCTTAGGGTATGAATCATCCGATATCATAATGGATTTGAGTAATCAATGGATGCATTAGAAAAATGGTTCAGTTTGTATAACCGCACATTCTACCGACAGTACGACACATTTATATATTATTTGAGACAGCAGTACTAAAAGCAGAGGATGGGATGGGATTGTTTTGCATACAACAACACTCTTAAACCTGTCTATCGTTGAGCCTAAGTTGTCGACAACAATGAGTGTGAGTGAGTCAGTGTATCCTGACAAAATTGGATGTGTGATATGCCGTGAGCCGTGGCAGCACATAAAATTGAACGGTTACATAATGCATAAAACATGATAATGATATAATGCTTAATATTCTTCCTTTCATGGTACAACAACACATTAAAACGTACCACTGCATGCCGTGATAATGCTAAGTTTCTGTGTAAAATATGAAAATTCGCGTCCTGTAATCGAATTGCGCGTTGTTTACTATTGTGGAGGTGGTGGGAAGTGTAGCAGCCGAATAAGAAAGCTAACAGCCCATACATAAATAGTAAATAGCTCTCCAAGCTAACAGCCCATACATAAATAGTAAATAGCTCTCCGTCTCCTTTGGACACACGCACACGACTTATAGCAAGTACAGTACAATGCACAATATAAAAGAAAATGATTAATGATAAGATAATATAATACATGTGTAAAATCACTAACAAAAAATATCAAACAAAGCAATATACTTCTTCAAATGCATCCTACTCAGTCAATTTGCATATCGGTAAATGAACCAAATTTGAATTTTGAAAATTCCAGATAAAGTCAAGTACTTTCCATGATATTTCCGAGAAAAGCTACGCAGTTTAAGCGGTAGTAGTCACATAGCCACATAAGCAGTCTTAATATGTATTAACAATGAGTAAATACCTTATTAAAACTTAGCTGCAGACACAACAGTCTTATCAATCACAAATGACTATCATCAAAAAATACGTTTCGTCTTAGTGGAGTCATCATGCAATACTCGCAATATGTATCAAGTACGATACATATTTATTAACTTTAACTATGGCAGACCTTATTAAGACCGAAGGCATTATACGCGATCAGTTTGTTTGTCTGTCAGACAATCTGTAATCACGATAACTCCTGAAGGAGTTAACGAATTGGTCTCCTACCCTAGAATACAAACATCCTACGTCCAGGGAATATATATTATTGAAATACAAACCGAACAATCAAGTATGATGGAAGGTATTGATATACCCATGATTCTAAATGGACAAAAGCAATGTTGTTGCGAAAGAGAAATACACAATTATTTATGCATATGTGCTTTCGGTAGTTTCTTCAGAAGGAAGATTACATCGTCTATATGTAGATATGCTATCATTACCAAACCTTGCAACTCACAAAGAGAACATTTCAACCTTTGAGTAAAAGTTTTGAATATTTTTTGTCGAACATGTACTGCTGTTACTGCCGTTGATGGCTAACATGCTCTGCTGATGGACATACCAAATTGTATTCAAATCAAACATAATATAACATATCAAACTTAAACTTATTTTTTGAAAATGCCAAAACAATACTGAACAAGAGCCTTCCACTTGCGTAACTCAGAGGCAACCAAAAGTTCATAAAACGTATGTCTAATTTCCCATCTTCAATTCACAGAATTTGTGATGTGCAAATGAAAGGTATGATATGGTACATAATATCATGCTACATATCAACAAATTAATATTAATTAATGAAGTTTTAGTACCACAACTTATGTTGCAATGTTGTTTTATGTAAAAATATCATCGATATACATATAGAGGTTACCATTCCAAAGAGTGTTTTTGAAGAAAAAAACATTTTCTTACCGTGACTAGTATTTGGGGTTGGAGATCTCGTACGACATCTCCTCGGTGGCACAATTGGCACTCGTCTATCACTTTGAAGGGATTGTGTAGAATCGGAGCCCCCGATCATGGCAACATCGCTGGCGGGTGTTGCAGGTGAAGCAGACTGGCTTATAGTAATAATTTGTGGTACCAAAACTGGTACTGGAGAAGGAACAGGATGAGCAGCAGGACTATTTATAACCACTTGGTTATTATTATTGTTATTGTTAATATTATTTGTGCTTGTACTGGGATGACCTCCGCCACTACTACTGTATAAACTAGTGGTGCTTGTGCTACTGCTGCAACTCGAGGTTACTGGATTGCGACTCGTAGATGGGGCTGTTACACCTTGATTTTGTTGGGATGGTATTGATGATGAAGCTGTGACAGCAGAGGCAGCAACTGGTACTGAACCATTTGGAACAAGTACAGTTCCGTTGGCGCCAGCTGGAATTGGCGTGTCATGAATTTCTAACGAATCTAACGGGCTTCGTGGGCTTAAGCTTTGCGGTGTATCCATATCCACTGATCCAGAATCCACACGGGATCCTCTGGAATCTCGAGATCTCCGCTCAGGATCCCGTAACGAATTTGTCGTTCCTGCAATGATACCATTTTTTTAAAACACCGCACAGGTTGTTATCTATTCGCATCATGCTTGGCTTGAGTATAATATTATCGCCATCCATACCTGAAGTTGATCCACTCGACATATTGCTTCTTCTTCGTTGTTTTCTTTCTTCTGGGGTATCAAAGGCACCTGATCGTCTTCGGATGGCAGCCAGGCAAGCTGCGGTTGCTGACATTGGTCTCGTGGCTGGCGATGCTCCTGTTGTACCATTTTGTCCATTTTCGCCTGAATCAGGAGGAGGACTCTCATCGCTTGGAGGTCTATCGCCTTCATAGCTACCCCGTGAGGAATCCTTCACAAAACAGCAAATAGTGTGTGTTGACCATTTAATGCCACAACAAATCAAGTAAAGATTCACGTCGTCATGTACATTCCCTTTTAAATATATCACTGCGAAACTGCAGGATATTTTAAGTATGAAGGAGCGCAAAACTATTAATTTTAGTCATTATGTTGAAAACGCGTATGAAGATGCTCTTGATTCCAGCTAGTTATGTATATAACAACGGCACCCAATGGAGCAATTTAAAACAATAAATGGATCATTATTGAGTCTAGCATATTAGCAGCTATACTCTCACAACCGCATTCTGCAAACTTTATAATGGTTTTGCATAGCTCATTTGCTTCCATTCACCATTCACATACACATCTTTTGTCGGGTACTATTATTACTAATAAAACAATTCGTATGGAATATGGAATGGGAATGAGAAGATCAGCGGCTGTAAAGTTGAAAAGGGTAAACGAATTGTAAAAGTTTTATCGGCAATAAAAAATGGACAGTGATTTTATACACAATCCTTGACGATATATTTAAAAGGGATGTGAAATACATAATATAAACGTTGGAGCCTATTGCTGGTACTGGTAGCCTTATAAATGTTAAGGCTGAAGGCGTATAAAGGCTACTTTTTCATATAATTATCATTGTCACACAACGTTTAACACAACTGACAATTTACTGATATTTGTTTTCAGCGGTATAAAGTGAAATACCACGGGATTTAAATTTTTCTATTGAGATTCATTATGAACCAATGGTGGCAGCAACTATTACAACAAACGATGAACAATGACGATAATAATATGGCCATAAATAGAATACATTATAACGTTTTAATTTTCAAAGTATACATATAGCATTAACTTTCTAACCTCTGTAGAGTGTCTGTCCTTGGATTTCGAAGACTGCAGAGTATTAAGTGTGGACAACTGTGTAAGGCGAGATCGGAGAAGGTCCAACTGGGTTTCACATTTCTGGTTCTGTTCCCGTAGATGTTCATTTTGTTCTTCCAACTGTAAAAAATTTGTATACAAATAACAAATAATTAAATTATACGGATAACACTAAACTAAATAATAAACCATTCAATTCACAATGAAGGCTATGCATGATGCATAGTATAATAAGTTTTGTATTGTAATGATAATTAATAACTAAATAGAAAACGTATTAAATTTTAGTATGTATTTTAGGAATATATTTTTTACAACTTACATCACGAAGCTTGTTGGAAACCCATTCTTTAATTTTCGCTGCCTTTTCTTCCACCTGGCGTGACTCCTGAAGGCGAAGTATTCTCTGTAATTAAAATAAGAAATCGATTTAAAATTGACACATTACTGACATTAGAGAAATAATATACACAAGCTAGCCACTTATGAATAATGAAATAGTCTCCAAATGTCTCCATTTTATTCCATGTCTTTGTGATCGTGCATTTACACGTCGTACTAATATACCTCTGTACACCTGTGGTCAAGCAAAAGACAAAAAAACACTAAACACTAAAAGGTATTGTGAATTTTAGTAAATTATATATCTGGAAAAGGCACACACAACTTCCATAGTCTCCAAATGTCTCCATTTTATTCCATGTCTTTGTGATTGTGCATTTACACATTTTACTAATATACCTGTGCACCTGTGGTCAAGCAAAATGCTAGAAAAACATTAAACACTAAAAGGTATTGTGAATTTTAGTAAATTATATATCTGAAAAAAAGCACACACAACTTCCAATTCACGGATGACGGACTATTCTGACTCACCTAATAGCATATGTGTATTCCAACTAATCCTACTTCACTCGCACCCCACTTGCTTTCACCGTTTTGTTAGTCTAGTAACTAGTCTACTAGTAACCAGCTCTTTTTCAACATTTAGGTCTACAAGATCGTAACTAAAATGAAAATTTGAAATAGAAGTTTGGACACTAAAAAGTTTCAATTCATTCTGGGGGAATACGCCTTTACGACTTTTCTCACTTCACCTAGAAGTCGAAAATTGTTAAGTCACTCGAACAATTTCCTTTTGTAGTTCTCGAGTGAACCGCATCACACGAACGGTTGACACTACGTATATGCATATATACACTTCTGAACAAAATGTTTTACGCTCGCTGTCCTTCCATCTTTTATGATAACAACGATACATTACAACGATAACAATAATAATATTAATAATGATAATAATATCACTCGGTTATGTGACACTGTAATAAAATAATGAAATATAGTTTTTGGTCTATATGGTACGTATGTTGATAGCATGTATCACTATCATGATCATCATATATTTCCCGACAATTTCCATTTGATAATAGGAAAAGGGCATTAAGAGATTTCCAGTTGGAGTATTGTTGTGGAACAAGGCGGCTGTTATATCATTTGTGTACGTACGTACTATATTATTATGGGAGTAGTTGAGTTATGCCGGTGAAGAATACTAATAACAGTAACGACCCAGAACAGTTTTCTCCAGTCACCAGCACAGTTTTTGAATTATATTTTTGTGCAGTGGGTCGTACCCTGAAAAATGGTGCTATTGAGAAGTAATAGTACGTCCTTGTCCATTTCCTTTTATACCCCTTAAAATGTTCTAAAAGGCACCAAATAAAAATGATAGCGATAGTCACAAGTCACAGTTCGGAATAGTTGTATTATTACCTTTTAGACCCAAGTCATTGATGTATGTGCTGTGAACGTTATATTAGGTATACACCTCAAAGACAGGCAAAAGCAGAATTGGATATTGGATAGTGGCCTACAGCAATAGAATTTCTGTTGGAACATCTCTACTCATATGACTTTAAGGATGATATCAAGGAGACACACATAAATTCTCTTTTCCATTGTAAAAGGAGCCCTTGTTACATTAAGCAGCATCCATACCAGTCGTACCAGTAGTTTGTTGAATTATTAATGAAATTTTAATTGAAAATACATTTTACTTTCCCTTCTTGTTGGTGAAAAAAATAAAAATTTAAAAAGTGTTACGTGTTGTACAGCTAATGGTGCAGCTAACAATAGTCGCGTATGAATGTACATCACAAGAAGTAAGAAAAGAATGAGGTAAATACAGGCAGAAAAAAAATCCTTCTAAAAAGACACTTACTGCCATGTGCAGGACTACAACCTTGCTTTCCCTAATTTTAGGTTGTGTGTCGGGTAGTTGAAAGAATAGGTATCGACTGTAAGTTTAAGATGTACTAAATCATTGTTGTAATGATCTAACATTTCTAACTCACATATTCATTACCTACTTAACATGAGAGACGCGTATGAGTAGAAAAAAATGTATTTATACATATGACGCGTATAGAACCCTGCAGACTGAGTTCGTTCTAGTAATTTAAGTTTTATATTCGTTCGTAACTCGTTCTATGAAAAAATATGGCGTTTAAGTTGGAATGACAAAACTTTTAGTTTGTGCCTAAAGAACCCATTTACTTTCTCTGAGCAGTCTTTATGGGCCTCTTGAGTCTTAATTCTCAACGCACACAGTAATAAGGAAGGATATGTAGGTAGATACAAATAGTAAAAAAGGTACATTTTACGGAAGAATGTATGAGCATTATCTTTTTGAAAAATGTTATATTATTGATCGTTACCAGCGCCGTGCATTTTTACAATGACCGTGTGTGTAAGTAAGTTAAGAGTAGAACTTGTACAATGTAACACAGAAAGAAGATAGCAAGAAAGGGAGAAAGCAAGTCATTTGAACTAGAGTTGGGATGGTGAAAGGCGTAACGTTGAAAAGGCGAATAATTGAAAAGGTTTGTTCAAAAGGAGCATAACCATTTCAAAAGTGATGAAATTTTTAACTGTCAGACGGTTGCGGGCATATGTTTCAAGGCCTTTGGGTGAATAAATCCAATCTAAAATCTTATATGCTCACTCCCTTGTTCATCTATTTTCTACCTACTTAGCCAGTATTTCTAACTTTCCACATAGCCAATGCATTTAAATATATTTAGTTAAAATATACCAAGTGACCACATCTTATAAACATTTTAACAATAACCTTGAGTAAAATAACTTAGCTCACAATTTGAAAGCAGTACATATATTTTTTTGGGAAAATGGCTGATACAAGCTTCTATTTATGAGGAAGTGTATAATTTACACAGTAATCTACTGATTCAGAGAGAGAGCGGAACGCACACAGTTGAGCGGGGGACAGCCATATCCTGTAACGAGATAGAATCCCTATCTTTTAAAGTGTGACACCGTGAGAGGATGTGTCCCCCATCCCTCCAGTTTCGCCGCCCATGATTGATTCATATGAAATATTAAGTGAAAGCATAGAATGTACCAGAAAAAGTGAAAATAACTTGCTGGAATATGTAATTTTTTCAGATGTAATATTTTGATAAGTGTATTAACGTTATTTGAAATTCACGTTTACGTCAATAAGGCACGTTTGTGCAGCAGAGTACACAAATTCGCCTTATACACTCGGGCACATAATATAAAAGTTCATAAAAAAAACCGTCACAAAAAAGACGAAGATGCTATTCATAAAAATACATACTTGATTCTACACATTGAAAGGAAAAATGGAGTTGAAAATACAAGATGTTTGCAATTCTAACGCTTTCCAAATTTTATTCTTCCAAGTAAAAATGAATGATTACATTTCAGGCACAACAAATATGGCCCATTTCATTGTAAACTGCAGAGAGTCGAACGTAAATCGAGTTTCGTATTATTTTATTATTTTTTCACGAAAGAATTCATATTTGGTGAAATATATATAATATAGGATTAAATACACGTATGTCGTGAATCTGTGTGTCTTGTTAAAATTAATTTTCTGCGTCATTATTTTTACATATAAATATTTTGTATGTATTCTTACAACAACCACATTATCTCTGAAACCCTAGTATACTGTTATACGCTTAACCTATATTACCATTACCGCGAATGGCTTCTTTTTGGTTACAACAATGTTACGGAAAGTGAAACATCATCCAGGAAGCAATATTCCTTCAGGCCATCTATCTGCCATCTTCTGACAAGATTAAACTATCGACATTGAGTCAAAATATCTTCAAGCTGGCTATGATGGAATATGAAATTACATACCTACTATACACAAACACATCCTGCAGCATCGTAACGTAGCAGGGAGGACCAGATAAAAAAGTTGAACTACAATTATCGGGAGCTCGAAACTTTTTGACGTTATCCAGGAGAGATTTGCAAGGTCTAGGGATCAAGTTTAAAACATCGCGTAGTCTACAGAGACAATCTAACAGGATTTGCTGTACATACCAAATAACAATGCTTTCAGGGTATTGTATACAGTTTAAAACTCAAGTGGGAGATTGAATATCCTTTCTCTCTCTCTCTCTCTCTCAAAACTCTAAACATCTTCCCCCTTTAATGTTGTTTAAGTTTGAAATATTTTGAATAACTTTTTTTTGGAAAGCTCAAACCTGATTTTGGCACTACCTTTTAATACTTACTGTAATCCCGGGATTTCAACAGAGACTCACCAAATAGCAATATATTTCCTCTCTCCTGCATCTTTAATGATTTGAAGAATTCACTAGAGAAATAATGAATACCTACATTCATGTCATCCTTTTATTCCTTTTCATCTCTCGCTCACGAACTCGCAGCATTGTGAACGGCAAAGAGATTTCTTGGATGGGCAATTTAACAGCTTAGAATACTTACGGCGTGCAAAGTTCAAAGTACACCGTCTAAGTATCTCCTACACTATAACAATCAAGATGATGATAAAATCCAAGAAAGTGTGTACTGCCGTGCAGGGCAGGAGTATCATGGAGCTAACAATAAGACAACGTTTGATACGGTTTTGCAATAAAGAAAGGAAATTCAATAGTGCCATACTGCATGAATACTCTCNACGGTTTTGCAATAAAGAAAGGAAATTCAATAGTGCCATACTGCATGAATACTCTCTCATATTGAGCGAAGGTCTCACCATTAAATTACTTGTCTCATTTCAACATCAACGCAAGCTAACAGGGTGGCCCGTAGCCCATTTTTCGCTACTCATCAACAACAGCAGCGGTCGTCAGTAATATTACCCTGGATAGTGGATACAGTGTAATACACATATTATACACGCGTATGTGCTACTGTAAGTACTTAAGTTTAGGAACAAAAATGGACTTTGGGACCATTGCGTACTGCTGGATGCACTCATATATGTAGTTTTTATTGCTTATTGCTCTCGGCGACCCACTTGAAGAGAGACAGAAGGCATCGAATGAAGTAGTGGGAACGAATAGGAAAAGAAATCTCGAGGGACAAACATTTTCTCTTTTCATACTTCCAGGCTATCTCTCCGTTCATTCCCATTTCAGAAATAGATCGAGAAGATAGCCATTACGTCACATATCACGAAAGAAAAAGAACACTAGACTAGAGATAGTATTAACATCATTGTCATTGTTATTACCACCGGCTGCTCAATGATGATATGGTCCAGCAAAATATGTATCACGGAAAAGTCAAAATTGGCCCAATTCTAGGTAGTGTGAGTAGTAGTAAAAAGTACATGTAATATCAGAATAGGACACACAACGAAAATGACGAAATACAATGAACCAACTGGTGCTTTCCGTTGGTCAGTAGGAAAAAATGATACTATATTAGGTTTGCCATTATCATTCTTTAATCATTTTAGTTTATGCACCCAACAACAGAATTCGGGATGTATGTACTTTGAATGGAGTTACCCCTTTGGAAACGTCGAAACGTAATCGCAGCTTTGAATCAGGGGACAGGGACAGATACTGTTCTCATTTCTTCATGTACATTAACCGTTACGATTATTATCTATATTTTTTATTTGCTGCCACACAGATGGTGTGATTGTATTTATCTTTGTTAATATAATTCATAAAGAAACAGATTCTGCTTTTGTAACGACTTGATGTAAATGTAAAGTAGGTGATTTCAAACTTGGCTAGTGCGATGGCAGCTAGCAAATGGTGGCTCCCCTAAAATAGGTCAAATTAGTTGGTTTTGATTTCCCACTTTGCTTTTTGTTCCCTGCCATAATGTTGGTGTACCGGCAATAAAAATGAATTTGTGAATGCAATAATTATTGGTTTCTTTGTATGCATGTATGCTATTATGAAGACAATGGGATACTTTCAATTTCTAAATTTTTGCAACCCAATTTTGCACATGTAGCATCTGTGTCAGTCTAACCCTGGCCAATTCACAAATATTGCTTTTCAAAATTGGGAAGAACATCGAAAACAGTAGCTCGATTGTAAGACAATGTATAACTGGAACTGAAAGAACAAAGGAACTCACAGAAAACCACAATCGTTTGATTCCACCCATGCTTGTATTAAAAGTGAGTATAAAAAATAAAATATGATAATTTGTTTCAGAAGTTAATCTTGTTTGAAGTTTTGAACATCCTCTGAACAATAAAATAAAAACGTCCATCCGCTGTCACGAAGTATCAGCCAACAAATGCTCCATTTTCATTTTTTTTAATAATCTATTCTCTATTCATTTTGATTGCGTTGCAGCATGCACAAGCAAAAGTATACATACAAATATATTCAAAGATAAAGTAATTTTACATTGACTGAGTAAAGTTAAAACGGCGTGATCTTTGGAGAAACTACGGAAAGCATAAGCCTCACAAACTTATTTCTATTTTTTGTACATTCAGAAGCATGGAGGCCTTCAACTCCAACAATTCCCATCATTCTTGTTCGTTTAATCTGAATTTTAATAGGGAATATTCCACTCCTCTTTGGTATCCTTGCCAACCTAGAGTTATCGTGATTACAGACAGACAAACATACTGAACACATAAACTACTTTCAGCTTTAAAATGCTTTCCGTAGTTAACAACGTTAATAAGCGGAAAACTACATAGATAACAGGTAAGCACACGTAGAAGTGCAATGCCTAACCCAAATACACTAGTAATACACCATTGAACGAAAACAAATAAAAAGTTTCGAACAATGTGAAATTAGTAATTTTGTATTTTACGAAATGAAATCATGAGTTGTTGCGGCGGCTGCTGCTACACACAATAACGGCTTCATTTGTTAATTCATCTGCCGTTGGGCTTTTGTGGTGAGAGAAATAAAGTTCATAATCACAATCAAAAAGGGATTTGATTGTACCCAAAACAAATAATGAGCAGAACTTTGCCAATAAACTAAACTGTATTAGTGTTACTCTCCTTAGTCCTCGCTAGACTTTATGTAGCATGATGACCCAATTATTATTTCTTTCACTTCTCGTTGTAAATCAAACAAAGCAATTAGTGGTTTTGGATTCATGGCATTAAATTAGTTAGCATCTGTCCCAGAGTTGTTTATGTGTTTTAGCATGTAGGTTTATTCTTTATCATGTTATCTGCATTTAATATTGAATATCATAGAGTAAAATGTACTTTTACAAAATTGGCTTTTCATGATTGTGTCTGAAAACTTTTTTTTTTAAATCTTCTGTTCATTGGTTCTTTCAGATATGTTTAATGTTTTATTTACTTTACTTATAAGACGTTGACGTAAACAAGATATTTATACGTATTTTGCCATTTTAAGTAGCATATCTTGAAATATGTGAGTTTTTTATTAGGTTAAATTTTGAAAAATGACTACTGGAGTAAAGTGAGAATACTGCAACAGCAATTCCAAGAGGAAAATACTATCCCAGCATCACTTACACTATCGTCCATATTTATTGCGTTTCTTCCTGATGAATTGGTTATTGAATTTATGCTCGTCTGCATTCCACAGTAATGTAAAATAGTGGAATGCAATTAATCCCATAACATTTTATTGCGAAACGAAATTTAGTTTGGCAAGACACTAGATACTATTGTGAATTTAAATTTATGTTCATGGCGGCAGGAGCGATAGATAACTGGTTGAGAATGCTTGATTGACAGCACAATATTAACACTGGCATACCTATTACCTGCAGACCTGCAAAACAAATACGATATTACCTATTTAAAAACGTGACTGTTACATATATAACTTTGACACCGTAATCAAAATAAATAAAAACTTTTATGGTGCAACATTTACCCTTTCATGTCTGGAGCTCCATGAATAAAAATCCAGCTTCACTGCCTCAACAATTTTAGGTGCTACAGTACAGAGTACACAGTGTAAATTATGAAAAAACATACAATTGTGCTAATAGCATGTAACGTTTAACGTAGCGTTGAGCACAGGATTCATATTATTATTACTATTTTCTGCCGTTTTTGTTTCTGCCGTTGATGTTTAATGTTCATATTTTGTGATGCGCATTTTTCTAAGCTGCACTTGTGTATGATACATGCGTGCATGATTAAATTGATAAATATCAAACAA
>JAHZNE010001131.1:0-17485 GCA_027744055.1 Callyntrura sp. NNG-2020 | reverse complement strand
AGCCCATACTCATATCTCATGTTTTATGTACGAAACACAAATAACCAGAGATGACTCACGTGTTTGTATCGTAATTAAATAAAATTGTAAAAATACGTCCAAGCAAATAGTTGAGGTTGAGAGTAAAAGGGCAAAAAAATTGAATTTTTGCCACACATTTGTGATTTTTACACGGTTATTAAATAATAATAGCGGGTGAGTGACAAGAGAGGATGTTATAAATCACTGAAAATATTTATTGTCATCCTTCAAAGGATGTAATGCCTAAGAAAGTGTCTACATCTGAAAAGCTTTACGTATAGAAAATATCTTGTGTGCTTCATTTTCCAACAAAGGAGATGTCACATGTAGCATGACGCACATGTACAAATCAAAGCTCGTTTAAAAATCAACCAAACGGACGTATTTGCCTAATTCCCACTTTAGTATCAAATGATTGGAATTTTGTTACAAGTACGACTACTGTGTATAAGTACTTACGGCTGGTTGACAGAAGCACTTTAAAAGAGCTTGTTGAATTAGTTGTTTGTAAGTTAGACTACATATACAGCTCTACTTTAGACTCGACGTTACAAAAACACTCGATCGCTCTACATGGCTTCCACAAATTAATTTTGGTGACACTTGTTTCCCCCCTCTGCAAGCGCAAGTATATAAATAATAAATAAACCGTTTACTTTTATAGACATTGACCAGTTCTTTATGTACGGTGTCATTTGTCATGTTTCCCTAGACACACCAAATTAAAAAGAATGTATAGTCCGCGCTGTAAATTAATTGTGCACATATAAAATGAACAGAAACAAATGCTCTACTGGAGACTATACACACACAGTACAGGAAAAAGGCATTACTCTATCTCCCTCTCTGGTTTCATCAGTACATGAATAAAACATAAATCATCTTACACAAACATGGACCGTTTCATGTGTGTAACATGAAACAAGGGATAACTTGCAAATGTAATACACTTAATTTTCCTGGGGATCTGAACGGATAACAAAAAGTCGTTAGGTGAGTAGAAGCATGTACCCTACGACGTAAGGAACCACCCATGCAATACTTCGTACATGCATCAAGATAAAGATGCATACATTTTCCCGTTAAGGAAATGAAAGGAAAATAGACCAGCTTTAATTTCGCACACTTCTCATTTCACATTAGACTTTTTCTTTTTCCTCTCGACATTACCCGTCTCTCTCCCGTCACGTGAAGTGTCGTTATTCTCCAATCTTTCTCAATATCTCACACGCAGCCAAAAGGACTTTACAGTTTTGTAAGATTTTACATGGAACAAGCTATGCATGCTAAAAGTGTTTCCTTGGAGAATGTATATAAAGTAACAGTTTTTAGACACGGAATGTCACTGCCAATTACAATGCTCATTTTATTTCATATATTAGAGTAGAGTGGGTATAACTGACAAGCGGCAAAAATGCGCTCTAAAATTGTCATACAAGAGTGAGTATACAAGGTATTATACAGAATTTTTCTCTCTCATGATTTAACACCACACATACTGGTGAGTTGTTCCTAAGTTGTTGGCAAAATACAATTCCAAAAGTTCTCCAGAACAGCCGTATGTATAGTCATACCTTCATTCATGATTTTTTCATGTCTCTCTTTTTCTTTTTTCTCTCTCTCTCGCTCTCGAACATCATTTATAGCTTACTTTTCTTCTACTTTTTCTTCTTCCAAGTCTATAGTCTTGAATGAGTTATANTTCTTCCTTTCCTCCAAAAAGGATTTTCTTACCGTTGTATCCTTCCTCCTCCCCTTTTCCTACTCCCCAAGTGTATTTACTCTGCCGTTAATAATTCGAGTATTAAATCCTTTCAACAAGAATATTATATAAAAGTGGTGGTGGCAGTGACGAGAGTGGAATAGTGCGCGAGCCTGGATCCTCTCCGCCTACAACACAATAAATTCCTTTCCCTTGGGGTGATGAATGATGATAATGCTGCTGCTGGCTTGGTCGGAAAACGTGCGTGTAGCTATGTATGTATTCTACCAAATTGACACAACTCCTTCCTTAAATCTCTCTCTCTCTCCGTCGTTTTTTACCTCTTATTTTTTTGCAGCTACATATATGCACGGCCCGTCGTCGCCCATCTACATCTCAAAAGTCTTTGGATTTACTTTTTAAAGGGACACGATGATGATGAATACGGATGAAAAAAATGAAATCACTTCCCAAAGTGGTTTTTACCAGACTTCATCCTATTTTATGGAAGATGGGAAAAATGAAACCTGTGCAATAAAAAATTGGCGACAGTACAGCTGCTGCTCCGTTGTTAGGAAACAAACTTTTTAGGATCAGAATAAAAGTGACGATAAAGACGACGCGATATAATGATGGCGTCTGTATGTGCTTTTGAGTGCTGGGGGGAGTCCTAATAAATCGCACGTTTTAAACAACTGCTTAACTCTCAATATAAAATACATACATTATAATAGGCGTACGTGTGGTTGCTGCCCGTTAGCCTACTTACCCAAGAAGGTGCTTTTACGTTCCTACGCACACTAAAATGAATACTGACCATTTCTCTCTGGTTTTCATTTAATTCTGTCCCCGATGTAAAATTGTCACAACATAACCGCCTCTTTCATCTTTCTGCAATAAAAAGCTTTCTGCACCAACTTTCCATTTTATTATGCTCATTTTCATTCTTTGTACCTTGTGCAGACAAGTGAAACGGAAGACGTGAGCCTAATAAGACGACTTTCTATCCATTACTTAGATCCATAGAGAAGATGGAGAGCAGAGAGAGAGAGAAAGAGATGTATATGTCGTTTTCTGTGCCAGCTCATTTACACCTCCGCCACCGTTTCTTTCCAGAGTAGTTTTTTTCTTCTGTTGTGTAGATAAGCACCAGCACCACGGCGTTGGGAGTTTGAAACACATTAAACTTTCCGTGGTGGTTTACTTTGTGACTATGTAGCTCTTTTGTGTTATTATTTGCATTGGACTTTCTGTACCAGTCATAGCCAGCTACCTATCCCTTGTGAGGAAAGCGTCCTTTTTTCCTTCCTTTTCTGTTGGCAGTTATCCCATATGATAACATGAAAGTACATTCTTGTAGTCGTTATCATCATCATCGTTATCATCATCATCGTCGTCGTCCACATCTTTCTGTTCAGCCATTCTCTTTTCTTTTTGGTGTAACCAAGTACTTCTTAATAACTTCTTAATGTTAACAGGAACATTCTTCCTTTCCTTTCATTTTTGTTGAACGATTCCAAACAATCCTACGGCTGCCTTTTCTTTAGAACCACAACAGCTGAATAGTACACATGACACACACACACACACACACACACAGCTTTACAAAATTTTTTTTATCTCTTTGCCTGTCTCATTTTCCTTGGCTGCTTTATATTTCTCTGGTCGAGTTCTTTCTGCGTGTATGCTTTTTATATTTCCATTATTAATGAATGAAAGGGGAATTCATCCATGTGCCAGGCAAATTATAAACTTCCTACGCCGTTCATAGTTCAACAGGACGATGGTAAATATTCTTTTGTCGTAGACTAATGTTTTGCTCTTTCCATTCTGTCAGGCTCCTCCACGTGACAATATAACGAGGGGCAGAGTAAAATTTTCCAGAACAAATGTTCCCCATCTGTATGTATACAACTGTCGATATTTTATTTTAAAGCTGTTTGCTTACAATGTTGTTCGACTACAATAAAAGGCAAGGTCCCATGTTTCTACTCCCATTCACATTCACATTTCAAGCGTAAGAGCAAATGGTCTATAGTATGTCATTAATTACAAATACAAATCATTCAAATTATGAAGTGGAAAGCAAAATAGAACTGCTGCTGCCTTTTTTTCTATCAGGAGGAAGCATTTCAATAGCTGAAGCGTCCCCTTTGGAATTAACAAACGTTATTTTATAGCGGAGAGCTACACTAGCTCGAGATTCCCATTATTATTTTGCAACCGTCTAGCAATCCCATCCCATCTAACTTTTGTAGCAGAGATTGGATACGCACAATGTGTATTAAAGGAACTACTTTTAATCATAAACTTTCCAGGTCCTACAATAAATCAGTTTTTTTGGCATTCGGGAAAACAGTCCGGAATAAATGCGTTTGTCTAAAAATGCACTTTCGTACAAGAAATCGTGCTTCGTCATAATTTTCTAGACTATCTATTCTTCTTCAGCTGTAATAATCCTCATTCTTCAAATACCAAAGAAAATATTTTTTGTCGTTTGAAGCTTTCATTTCAGCTAAGCTGGGTATATAAAAACAGCAGCCATCTGTAGTAGCAGTAGTATAGGACTATATGGTAATAGGCATATACGAAGATCAAACCTGTTCTTTATTACCGTTTTACTTTCTTTTTACTTTGTTTCCTCATTTAAATGCTGCACATCATTATTAGTAGAACCCATTTCCCTTCTCAAATAAACATGATGGCAGCCGTTGGTAAAAGTACACGAAAACTCTTTGGCTCCCGTGCTTCAATCTCATATTCTCTTCCCTTTTCTTTGGGGTACATTACATAGGAAACGAAGGAGGACATAAGTGGTTCATCGAAAAAGTTAATGACTTTTCTCACGCTGCCTTCTCTAGTCGTGTCTGCCCACACATCTATATATATTCACATACACATTCACCAGCAAAGCTTTCCATTTTCATCTTATTCCTTCTTCTCAAAACAATAATTTTCCTTTTTCCTACTTCCCACTTCCTTTTTGGCAAAAGATCCGCCACCTACGTTAGTGATTCTATATAATGTGCCCTTAAAACAAACCTTTGGTTGGGTAAAGAAAGCTTGGGTGATGGTGATGGTGCTGGTGGTGGTAGTGATGCAGCAAGTTGAAACGGCGTATAAACTGTCTACTTCTGTGTAATTCATTTATTTTCAATCTAATTTCATCTTCGCTACTCAAATCGTTCAGTAGTACCCAGACCGTTTTCGACTATCACCACACCGCTACACACTCGCCGCCGTTGCCACCCTCCTTCTTTGTGGAATGCTACCATTTTCCTATCTATCAATCTAATGGGAGGAAGAAATCTAATTTTAAGGCAATATAATATCAAATGTTTTTATAACATCTGCTGCTGCTGCTACCACCGCTCTTCTGCTCCCTCCCTTTTCAGGACAAAACGACCAACCATTTTTATGATATCAGTAGTTGCAACAGCAGATTCTGCAGCGGATCATCGGCAGAATCACTTTCTAAAACCATTTTACATTTTCCTGTACGTGGAGTAACCTTAACTTTCCCGTTTTGGTCTCTTTCATCCATTCTCTAAATTATTGACTGTACGCAGTGTACATACAGGTTAGTTTTAACAGGAAAGTGAGACTGTACCTACCCACACGAAAAAGAAACACGACGGCAGGAGAGTCAAAATTACATCCGACGAACAAGATTTATCCCCTTTTTCGTCTTTTTTTGTGTCTTCCACCAAAGCCACTTTACTTTCTCCAAACTGCCGTGTTATTCCCAGCGAAGTGCGTTATACGTCACATAACTTGTACCCGGCGTAGATATGTTCCTTCATTGCAGTACCTTAGCATTGTCATGGCAAAACACCATGCATTCCCTCCACTACAGGGAAAGTCGCAGTAAAGCCGACAGACACACACAGACACCACTACCACCAAAATCGTGCATCGTTTATCAGCAAAGTAATGACGCAATTTATATTCCTCAAATCTCAATCTGGTTGGCTTATTGAAGCAGCAGCAACACTTTATTTTCCAGTTATCACACGTACTTTACTGCAGAAGAGTAGCACACCAGTCCTATTCGAGAAATCGTCTATTCTTTTGTGAAACATACATCGAGGTTAATGACACATTTAGGCGATACTGCATCCAAGAAAAAAAAATGCATTACGTTATTTGTACACCCTATACACCACCACTGATGGAAAACTATGCGACATCGTGTCGCACCCCAATATGCAAATGTATGCGAGAGGACAATATATTACAGAAAGATGTTTGCACTTAACGTGAAATAATTATTTTAGCACAATAAAAAGGAGGCTTTACTACTGGCGGTGACAGAGACAGTGTGATATCCTTTCCTTTCTTACTCCTGATGTTTCCTTTCAGTCCTTATCTACCTACTTTACCATACCATCATCATCATTTACAGATCTCTAGCTGTCTCTTCTCCCTGTGCGAAGCAAATAACCCATCCGCTCCACCTTGTCGACATCATTTAATTGCTCTTTCTCTCACAGTTTATTCCTTTCCTTCTCCTTCCCATCTTCCTTCATTTATTCCTGCTTTGTCTCTGTGTCTGCCCATTTGTTTCTTTTCCCTGTGAGTGCAGTTGCGTCTGTTGGATGGGTGATAGCAGGAGCAGTGGTGTAGTCGTCGCTATTATGTATTTTCTCTGGGAGATTGTTCAGTTTCTTTTCCCCGCACAGCTCAGGTATTCACTCAAAAGGAAAATGTGTTAATGATTGTGCTGATGTTACTATTGAGGCGCAACTTGTCTTTCCTTACGTACGTATGCATTATTGAATGCCCAGGCTTCTTTGAAGAGAGCAAGCAAACATGACGAGAGGGCGAGAGAGAGAGAGAAACGAAGAAAGAGAAGGAAAAGCGTACATGAACAAGCCATCATCACCTTCATCATCGTCATCGTGATCATCAGTCGTCTTCCCTTGTAAAGTTTGTGTCGTTATCGCTGTTGTCATCTGCACTCGTTGTCGGGAGTCTTTGCCGCCATTGTTGAAAACACAAAAAATAAAGGACGATGGTCCCTACCTTCTTTCTCCCTTACATATTATTACACCGCGAGAGCCTAAAAGTTTTCTGGTGTCTCTTATTCAATTCACACTTTCAACCTGCAAAAAAACGGGAAGAATACCCGTGGAAATAGAATTGTAGTGACGATGATAATGAAGTTGGTGGTGATGGTGGTTCCCAATTTGACATTTCTCTGCTGCTTTTCTTGTGCCCTTGTATTTTCATTATAATGGCAAAACCAAGGTTAAGTGCTAAGTGCTGCTGCTGCTGCTGCTGTTGCTGCTGCTCTGCCTCCAAACCAAATTGCAATACAAAGAGAATAACTACATTAGTGACAACACAGAACACTGTGTTGACATACTATTACAAGAACGCGCACCATGTCTTGTCTATTCTTGTCGTCATCAAGACATCAAAGGTCGCAAAAAGGGTAATGGTATAACAGAAGCGTCAAACCTAGCAATAATAATCATAATAATTTAGTCCTTATGCTCTCTCTCTCTCTCATTTTCTCTCTAATTTTACACAGGGAAGTAATGCTATACTCGCTATTTCTTGATGGCAGTGAGGCTGTATTAGGTATCAGTAGTAAAATATTTGAAGTAATTGCCCTGTATGCACACTTTAAATCCACAATCCTCCCATTTTCTTCGGTCTAAAACTTTTCTTGTTGAACTTTGTTCTGTAGAGTATAAAACCCAACACTCCTATCCTCTGCTGATGTTGCTACATAATAAAAGTATGAAAGTACAGCACAAGAAGATTACGAGCAAAGTTCTCACCCTCACTAATTATCCTTACATGGCAAATTCATATCCCTTTTCCTCACAACAGCCATTTGCTTTCTAAATTTCACTCTGTCTCACTCCGCCCCTTTACTTTACCTACACTACTCTTTCCTATTTCCATAATGGACTGTTTTGTGCTATGGAAGCTGAGTGGATGGCAAAGTGGGTAATGTAATGAGCTCCCCCGTTTTAATCCAATATAAGCATATTAATCCAGCATAAAAGATATACACTGACATCCATATTCACACCCGTACATTTTAACTGTACACATTCCCAAACAAAGCTCATTATGATTATTACTTCGCCTTTGCCGTCTCTCATTAATTCAGTGGCGGTAGTAGTCGTCAGCTAAATGTGAATTTACTGCTACTTTGAGGCCTACCAGAGGAAATGTTTGAGTGTACTTCTGTCGCTTTCTCTCTGTAGCCATAAATGAAAGAAAATAGGTCTGAAAGGAAAAATAGGAAAACAAGCTGTGCAAAGTGTTCCTGGCAAGCTGGTTCGTAGCGTATTAATTCATTTCATTGTAGTCATCCTATTCAACCTCTTTTCTGTATGGGCGATTATGCACACATATTTGCACACAAAAATTATGGATGATAATAGGCGTCATTATTTCGCCAACCACATTGCATCAAAATGCTGCAGAGAAGATCACTTAGAAGGCGCAATTACTTTTGGTGCCGTTCCCGTTTCACAGTTTTATTATTATTTCAATTACAGCAACCTGTCAAATGAGCAGTAAAGAAGCTAAATGCAAACTGCAGATAAAAAGGAATTTCTGCAGTCCAAAAGTAAATAAAACGCTCCATTCACTTGTAGACACAAGACTTTTAAACAGTCTTACCTTAGAGCAAGGTCAAAGGAATAAAAAGCCCTGTGGGCCCGTAAAATTTTTATTGTGACCTTACAGCTTCCCCATTTTTCTTTTTCTCCAGAGCCGTATTTCTTATTTGCTGTAGTATTCTCTAAAGGTTACGTTTAAATGAAGGAAACAAGTGAAAAATGTAATCTCTCCGGCTTGTACTTAGAGGAGTTCCATTTCTGAAAAGTGAGGAGAGATGCGAGAAGGGTATAAAATTAAGAGGGTATATTACACAAAATAAAAATCCCGTTCTTCCCGTCTGATCAAGCGGAGACGTAAACACGAGTGAAAAGCAGTGGTACACGCAGCAGAAATGTACACGCGAAAAAAGAGGAAGATTGAAGTAGAGGCTAAAGAGGATGTGAAGTTTACTGTAAGAAGTAGGATACACTATCCTGGAGGCGGAGAAGAAGGAAGCTAGGAAATGAAACGTTTCTCTCCCATCTCAGTTGCTTCTCTGATCTTTAAAAGTCAAGTCTAGCCAGGGCCTTCGGCATCAGAGCAGCAGACATGTTTATGCTTCGGTTGCAACAGCGACGTAGGTATAGCAACACCGGCGACGGCTTAATACTTTGGCGGTACAGTATATTAATACTTTCAGGGGAAAAGAGAGAGAGGGAGGGAAAGAGAGGGAATGTAAACGAAATGAAATGATGAGATGAAAAACTCTGGACTTGACTCTCCGAAGTGAAATGGACGTGAGCACACGTTGCAGTTATGGCAGTGTTGATACAGCTTTTCTCTCTTGTAATAATATTCCATTTTGAAGGCATAACCCAGAAAGACAGGATTTTTCTCCTCCTTCGCCTTTCTTCTCGACCAACAACCTACTTTCGAATACTGTCCAGTCTATAGGTAGCCACAGACATCACCTGCAGAGGTAGGCTGATGGTATGATAAGGACATAGGGCATGTTATACCACCATAGGTAGAGCTTACAACTTACTCTAGAGATTTTTTAAGGATTACCAGTCCAAAAGTAAACGTATAATGCGGAGAAAAGAATATTAGTATGAGGACCAGGTCTAAGCATTGAAAATGACTGCTGCAAAATGGGACTAGTGTGACTACTTCCATATATTGGCGGAAAAAGATGGTCATTTTGTCTGTGATCCAGTCCGGCCGTCCAGATAAGATGTCATTATAAAGAGAATACATTTTTTGTGTTTTGAGTATTCAATGGGTGGAATCACAATATTTGAAAATTATGGGTGGTACGCTTCTTAATAAACATAAAAACAGACAGTTTTCTCCGTTATTGCTGACAGTTGATCGACAGCATCAAAACTATTTACATTTTGAACTCGGACAAAAAAACTGTTTAAACTATTTCGCATATCGTCAACGGTCTTTTGTTCAATCACTCGCAACTCCCTTTCACTTCAGCAACTCACAATCAGATCTTGGTAGCAAGCAACTTTGTTATAGCTTATATGGGGTTTATTATACATCTTTCCGTTGCCGCTCCATTCTTCTTTTTTGATCATGTTACTGCTCTGCTCCTGCTGATAGTAAGCTATTACACAACCGAACACTATATTACAGTGTGATTACATGCAGAAGAAACAAACCATTTTCTCTCTAAGTGCATAGTTTCCCAACAATTTTTCCTTTTTTTCGTTGCAGAAAAAAATTACTGTTTAGCTGGCGTTTCTTTTTCCGCTCTGCCATTGTTTTAATGCCGCTGCTGGTGAAGCAGGTTTTTTGTTTGTGAAGTTGGTTCACTTGACTGCTTTACTTTAGTACCGCTATAGTGTTCTACTGCCACCACCACACTGCGTGCTATAGATCCGGATGGTTGCACTAAATTCCAATTTCTGTGACAGCCATTAAACTAAACCAATCCACGGGTTATACCTCCCGTTTACTTTCGTTATTCCAGCTTACCCCCACGATGGATCCTCATGATGATGATGATGATATGGTGCAAGAGGAACGCTGCTGGTATCTTCGCTGCTATCATCTCATTGCCTACTATTGTCGCAAGCAGCCAACAAACAAGTTCAGCAACATTCCTTTTCCTATTACACATACTGCTATACAAAAAGAGAAAGTCCTGACTCGCTTGGATCGTAAACTTACCACCGCGGTATAACTTGCTCGAAAAGCATTACGAGAAAAGTGTAATTCCTTGAAATAAACGGAATAGAGTTGATATTTGAAAGCACAGGCGGAAGCAAGTCAGCAGCAAAAAGTCAGACGAGAATTGTTTTTGCTGGCAGTTTAAAAAATATACTAAACAAAATCACTCGGAATGCTATAAAACGCAAGGTAGGACACGCAGTTGGCAGAGAAAACGGATAGATACACAAAAATATTGCTGCGGGTGACGACAGGAAAAGGTAGAGTAGAGCTGCTAGCTGCTGCTGCTGCTCCCTGAAAAGATACAGATACAACCAAACAGGAACGACAATGATACAACAATAAATAGCGATGAAAGGAGTGGGGATTCCTTGTGGCTATCAAATTATATAAAAAAGGGAAAACCAGAAGGAAACCGAAATATTAAAGGAAACTTGTTTCAAATACAGAAGAGTAGACTAACACACACACACACACACACACTAACAGCTTTACACTATCTCCACTTTCCCAGCGGTGGGTCAAATGGCTGCTGCGGATGAAAGACAAGGTAGAAGAGAGTAGAGTAGAATGGAAGTGTGTGTGTGTACGGAGTGTGTAGGAGAAGAACTCATTTGTTCCAAGTTTTCGGGATAAAATTATTATTGCAATACGCTGTTTTGTAGTTATTACCACTTTTGGAGGAAGTGCTATCCTGATGCTGATGATGGTGAAGTGTACAAACAAATTAAAAGTGCGGGTAGTTTGTGTACTATCCACCAATCCACCACCAGTAGACTGAAATATCAAAATAATAACATGTGGCAATATTGCAAAATGTTATATTTTATGGGCGCGTTCATTGCTCATAGTTCACTATTAGCGAAACTTTACTACGTTTTATGAGAGAAGGGATATGGCGATAGCGATAGCATCAAATAAAAATGTTATTACTACTGCTCCTCTTCCACTTTCCACCATCTTCTATTTCGATGTAGAATTGACTACCCCTAGGGTTTTCTTGCTTGCAGCAGGCCTTGCACTTCCTCTCTATTCAGGAGAAAGTAGCCGAAAACAACGCCCGAAGTAATATTACACGCCGTCTCCTTCCGTATCACTTGACGAAGTAAAGTGAGCTTGAAAATGGGAAAATTTGCTGGGCAATACTGAGATAATATGTTATTATATTTTTTTCCATTTTTTATATTTATTATTGTCTTCTGACACACCATTACAACATTGTGAAGATAGGGCGGTATAAATGTTGGACCATTTTTCGACCACCGCGGAAGAAAAAAAATACTTGGGCTCATTTATTACTTTTTTGTGTGTAACAAATACGAAGCGTGCAGTATGTAGGCAGCTACCGCAGGACTTTCCAATGTCCAGCTATATATAATAATTGTTTTTTTTTCTCTCGTGCAAGCTGAGTTTCTGAATCCGTATTTTTTCCAGGAAATTTTCAAAAAAAAGCGGAAGAAAGGGGGAGCGGACCTTTGTCAATTTTTATGGATCATCCCTGTCTTCATTTTATTATACTTAAAAGAAAAAAGGCACAGCACATAAAATGCCGATGCAGGTCACAAAAGAGCGACCATTGCCAGTTGTGATGACGGTACATTTAATAAAAGATGAAAGAAGGAGAGAAGATGGTGGTTTTTGTAGAGTTTTATGGCACTGGACATTCAGCAAAACTCGGGAATAATTTTTGGGAAACTACCAGAAAAAAAAGATAATTTTACTCGTGGGACGAAGGAAATATATGAGTGGATGGAGACTCGTAAATTAGAATTACCCCTAATATTTATGGTTGAGAGATTATCGATCTTTTCCTTTACGAAAATAATCATTGTAATAATTGTATTTGCTTGCGTGTGTGTGTGTGTGTGTGTGTGTGGGAGCGTCGATGTCGATGTGGTTTTCCTGT
Organism: Callyntrura sp. NNG-2020; assembly: GCA_027744055.1. Taxonomy (NCBI): domain Eukaryota; kingdom Metazoa; phylum Arthropoda; class Collembola; order Entomobryomorpha; family Paronellidae; genus Callyntrura; species Callyntrura sp. NNG-2020. The sequence continues at coordinate 5,111 of JAHZNE010001131.1, read as the reverse complement.
TTGTTATTGTCTATTGTAAGTCTTAACTTGACCTTAAATAAACTCGACAGAGCTCGAGTGACGTTTTTACTAGGTACAAACTTGCAAAAGCTGTAGGTTTTTCCAGATAAATTCTTTCAAACAAGCGATTAATTTATTGAGGGAGTAGCAGAGTAACTTTCTCTTCGAAAACAACAATTACATACGGGCCGGAACCTCAAGTTATAAGAAACTAGCCAGGCATGTAAGGCACGAGGCACGATCGGGCAAGGTCATTATTATTTTTAAGTACAATGATCCTTGACAAGCGAAATGAGCATCAGCCGTAACGAAAAAAGACGGTCACAATAAGAGCGTCAACTTTTCCTCTTTTTTCTACCCGTCTCATTCTTCTCTTTGTGATCGTCAAAATAAAAATCTCGTAAACTTTTTAACTCGTCTCCGTCGTCGCTCTTCCTTTATAAAAATGAGCGGGAGGACAGAATGGTAGTAAAAGAAGATCCGAAAAAAAGAACCCAAGTTTATAGCTTGGTATGGAGGAGCCTTACACAGAGAGAGACGACATAACTTTAAATCAAAGTCACTGCAGACTGCACAATCATGGACTATAACTCACAGTCTGCATATATGAATGAAATTTCATATGACGTTACTTCGCTTTTTCGAATGCAGTCTAGTTATTGCTTACGTAAAACAAGCCGAAGGATGGTGCCGTTGTCAGAGAGGTGGTTTTTGTCCGGATATTTTAAGTATTGTACTGTTTCTTTTGATACTCGGCTTGTAGCATTACTCGCTGCATGGAACCTCTCATTCATCAAGTATGACGATGATCGTGAAAATGATGGGTGGTTATGTCGGATGCCTAAACAAAAGAGAAAGTTTTTGTATTGTTGCTTTGGAAAGTTTGCGAGTTGTTTCTTTTTTAGACGGCGGATCGAAGGGTGGAAAGGTGACTGCACATTAAATTGTATTATCATAACATCATTAGAGAGGAACTTGTACGACAACCGCTGTCCATGCATAAAATGTCCGCTGGTATAAATACAAAACTCTGATCCAGTAAAATTGTGTCCAATTCATTCCCCCCACACCGCATCGTCAGACAAGCCTGAACTTATGCATTGGTGAAAGTTAGTAGCATGATCAGCAGAATAAAACTTGAAGTGAAATCAGCAGTCCGTGAAGGAAAAGGAAAAGGAAGATGACTTGAATGAATGAATGAATATTGTGAATGAGAGTGAACAACAAGCAAAGTAAAATGTGCATGTATGAGAGGGGGATATGGGGATGGGTTGGATTCGGATCGCTCTCATTCTGTTTCCAACTTAAACTGTTTTCCTTCCACCACCATTACTACTACTAACTACAGAGATACTATACGCTAGGAAAAAGTTTTTCTCTGCTTGATCTGATTATGCTACTTTGCCATTATTATTACTGCAGGGAGAGTCACAAAGAGTCAGAGATATTACGAACGGATTTTTCGGGAGAAGGAAAGTAGAAATACTTTGTTGAAAAGTGATTTTGATTTCCATTGTATGAAAATAACAATCATAATGCGCTCGTCGTCGTAGGAAACGACGAGAAGATGTGGCAGGGACAAGCCAAAAAGGGGGGCTGTTCACGAAAACTGAGATTTCCTTAAAAGTTTTACGTCTCCCGTGCTCACTGTGATTACGATAAAGTGGGAGAGTGAATGACGACGTGGGTCATGGACAAGGGATTTCTTAATGCTTTTACTTTCATACTTTCTCTGCCCACCGTGTCTAGTGAGTCTACTCCCTCATCATCATTTTGTTCCATTTACTACTACTCCTACGACTTTGATTCCACCCTTTCTGTGTGTACTTTCCTTCTTAAGTAAGGTATTAAGCAGCAGGACTAGAAGAACATGGAGTTTCAAGCTCATTTCCTTTCAAAAAGTGGAAATTAAGGGAAAGAAGGGCGCTGCTGCTGGCTATGAGACGAGAAATAAATGCGATTACTGGAAAATGTGACAGGCCATAAAGCGAAATGTTGTGACTCTTGTGACAGTTGCTCTGGTTCCCTCTCAAAAAGAGATTAGGTATATACACAACCTATGGTAATGTGCAACAAATGAGGGTGACCCGTTGGTCGTGGCTGTATCCATATGTCCGTATATGTTTGTATTAGGAAAACTCGAAATGACACGCTAATTTACACAACTTTGCAGGGTAGAAAACAAAACTTCAAATAATAGTTACAGCGACAAAAACATTAGATAGTTAGTTAGTTGTATACCACAGGGCAGTGCCGTTCGTTTTTAAACAGTGGAACCTTGCAAGCTACAAGAGGTATAGCAGTGATGAAGTAAAGCAACAACTGCAGGCGTCGTGAACAAATTTGCTTTTGTGTTGCCCGATTTACATATGAACTTGGTACGCTCTACTTGTAATACTGTACGTTTCCTAATGTAATGGGCGTTGGAACTGTGCCCAATCGAGGGCCCATGGAACATTTGACATTTTGAGGCACTTCCGGTTTTGCCAGAGGCTGTAAAGGGAGAGGCTTACAACTAAAGTTACCCATTCTTTGTACTCCTGAAAAAAGCTCCGTTGCGTGAGGACGGACATACAGATGGACAACGTGAAAGTAATAAGTGTCCTCACGGGATTGAATATGAGATAAAAATAAGACAATATTTCGTAAACCACGATAATGTGGGTGGATAAGACAGTAAATTAAGGGAGAGGAAGAAAGGAACAACGCTGGGTTTGTGTTTACATTTAACGGGGTCGGGGACCTCTTGTTAGCTACCCTAATTGGATTACCCGACGAGTAACTGCAGTTGTTTGGCCTTTTGTTTTTGTCTGTTTGTTGCTGTCTGGTGTTTACAAACAACGAACTTGGGATTTTTAATGAATATTTACCTTTCTACCTGATGCTGCAGATTACTCTCGAGGTCGCAGCATCACTTTGCCCCAAGAGCAACAATAATAGAAGCCAGTAATACTTACTAAATTAGGTGGTTGAAATATCACAACGGCATGGTTGTAAAGTATCTATACTTTTTTAAAACTTTGAAACTAACTGTGCCGTAAAATATTTAAAAAATTTCGGATTCCAGCATCTCTTCAACGTCTGCGTAGTTTCTAGAAGAAATGAAATAAACTTATTGTATCAAATTGAAAAAGTTTGGGTGACAAGGGACTAATTTTTTTTATTCCAGTGGTAATAGCGCACTTAAAATCTAACAAGTTTATATATACTTGAGTCGGAATGTGCCAGAATTTCTCCATATATATTTTATCACAAAAAGATAAAGCTTGAGGGCAATGTTCGTTGGCAGCAGAACATGATGAGAAAACTCGTGCACGATTATAAAAATGTTGGATTTCACTTTTATAACATCTTAGCTGTGGTTAATGTGCGGGTTAACTAAAAGGCAATATTTGGATCATTGACAAAACCCTTTTACAATGCATCATCGTAGATATCGAGAAAAGCCCCGACAACAGATTCATCCATTAAATTTATTTGGTTCTATTCAATTTTCTTGCAATGGGTTTGTTCTGCTAAAAAAGTTAAAGCTACGATGGAATTCAACGCAATCTGTAACAAAACAATAGTACCAATAAAATAGAGTTTAGTTGTATGACTATGACAATTTCCTTCTGCTCTGTTGTTAAAGTTTACAAACATATTATTTTCACCGCCCAACTTTCTTTTATGTATACATTTTATTCATTTGGAATCACCGTGAGTACTCCTTGACCGATACCGTAAAACAATACACACCGTCATATCTCTCTTTGATACAATCAGTTTATAGAAATACTTCCAAAAAGTACTTCCAATAATTCATTCCAATCCTATTTGCATTTTAAAGAAAGTTGGTAAACGATAGTATGGAGTTACGTTCCATACATACTTACCTACACAAAGTAGCATGCACCAGGTAAAGTCATAGTTATAAGTTTGTTCCGTTGTTCTCTGAAAAGCTTTTGCAGTTTGCAATTTCAAAAGTACGGGCATACTCTTTTTACTAAATATGTACGCAGAAATGTGTAAGTAGATAATTTATCGACAACATTGTTTACTTTGTTTTCAGGTGCAAATAGGCAGTCCCGGACGGAACGACAACTGCGTGAAGATAATCCTGGAGCTAATAATGACTTCGAACTTTCGTTAGATCGATTGAACAAAGAAAGTGAAAATGTCAACAACCAACATCTTTTAAACATCGGGACATGTTAAATGTCACTATTTGACAAAGATGACACACACAGCCCTTTACAGTGCTGTCAGTATTTTCTTCTGTCCCGAATGTTGAATGCGGCGAACATTGTATCGCTGCAGTTTGCAGTACAATACGTCAACTAGACCTTTTTCTATGTCATTGGTGATGAGTGCCACAATAGGTATCACTAGTGTCACGAATTTTGCTCAACACATTTTCCTTCTCACTATGATTATTCTCCTCACATTAATATGGTGCCCTGGTGGTGCTGGAAGTGGTGCCTCACTCCCTGGTATAGGTGAAACTTCCCCTGTGCCAATAGAAATAAGCAGTGCTGAAGTAGCAGGCAGATCGCCTCGTTCTCCTATAGTTTCCCCCTTTCATGGAAGTGGCGTTGGAGGTACCCGTACTTCCACTGGAAGCAGTAGTTATCCTTCCCAGCAGCAACCACCACCCGAACAATCTTACGTTGGTGGTGGCGACACTTTATCCACTTCCATAGTTGGTTTGGAGGTAGTGGCAATTCTCGGAGACCTTTCAAAGCCATACGTTGCCTTGTCCAAAACGCTGGCGAGAACGTTAAATGCAGTCACGGCTGCGGATCTTGTCAGTCAGTTGGACTTTCCCGAAAAGAACTTAACATGGCGAGTGAGAAACTTTTTTGTGAACGAGCAAAATCAGCAACTGCCAGTTCCTCTACATCAAGTTGACGGTGGTGGAGGAAGTGGCAGTGGTTACGGAGCCGGGGACGATTTCGACGGGGATGAGTTTATAGATGACTATTACGCTGCAGATGATCACGACAGTGGAGGAAGTAGTGGTGCTGGAGGTAGTGGTTTAGGTTCAGGGCTGGGTTCATCAAGTGCCCCTCCAAGGAAACGGCCCCGTCGTCCCAAGGTATTATTTGGCCCAATGATGATGCCCAAGTTGT
>JAHZNE010001130.1:0-10026 GCA_027744055.1 Callyntrura sp. NNG-2020 | reverse complement strand
AGCTGTGGTGATAACAACACTGCTTCAGCATTGATAAATGAGATACGGAAAGTTTGTTACCTTGACCTTGGCTTGTTAATTATTCAGACAAAATGAAGGGAATGAGAGACAACTTAGCATAAGCATTACCTAATTAGTATTATAATTTATACAATTAATTATTTGCAACATATACACATTTTACGTCTGCATTGAGATGCACATTTAGGCGCGTACATATCGACTTGGGTCGAGCAGAAAAATCAATTCACTTCCAATAGGAATTGTACACAACGTAGTAGAAGCATCAGTGAAGGCGGGAGAGAAAGTACGATCGTTAGCCGCTTGCAGCGCCATTGTCTTTACAATCAATCGTAATGTATTTCAATAATTCCCTTTACCTTCAATTGGCCTTTTCATTCCACCATTTTCACGTTGGACATTACATCATTCTGCAGATTTTCTCTGGTAGTGTTAGTCGGGACGTACCCCATGGAATGTTTGTAATTATTAGAAGGGAATTTTGCGACAAACAATGATTACGAATTTCTTGTAATTAAAAGAATTAATGTTTTTAGCTTTACATACCGGAACGAGCAAACCGTTTTTCGGCAAAAAAATTAGGGACGAGAGTAATTTTGGGAGGAACTCTGTGAATACGATCAGGGATAAGTCGTAAGGAAGTTAAGAGGTGAAAGGTAAGCAATCCCGTTATTATTATTGGGCTTTACGATTTTTATGATAAAACAAGTCCGCCTACTTTAAATTTATTGGATGGTCAGATGGATCCCTCAACCACAGAAAATGATTGTCGTGGAGGGGGACCAGATTCCGGAAGCGCCAACAGCTTGGATTTATTAGAAGATAACAGTGATGCTCCAAATCCAGTGGTTGCCGGTTCTTCCCACGGACCTCACCCATCAATCCCAGACCCTTCGTCAGTAAGAACAAATGCAGGAATTCAAGTTCTCACCACCCCTGAAGACATTGCCCGTTTGTTGGAATGTCCCGTATGCTTCAACGTTTTACTTCCCCCCGTTACCCTCTGTCACGAAGGTCATTCCATCTGTAATGACTGCAAAGAGAAAGTTCAACTTTGCCCTATATGCCGAGGAATTTTGACGGAAGTTCGAAACCGAACCATGGAGGAAATTCTGGACAAGTGCATGGTGACCTGTCGCTACAAGGATTCCGGTTGTACCGTCATTCTCCCTGCAAATGAGTTATCCACTCATCATCAAGCGTGCCCAAACTCCCCAGAAGCTATTATTGCTGCGGCCAATGAACCTCCGCGTGATGACGAAGAATTATTTGGAGAAGATGGTATTCCCGTGATTAGGTTCCTCGGCTTTGACCCTGAGGAGTTCTACGGCTACCTGAGACGAACTGGTGAGTTTTGTGAATTTATGACATACCCAGTGCCCATAATATAATGTGAATTGAGGAGAAATACTTCGAAACTACTTAATTCCTTCCTGTGTTAATCTTTATACATTTTTGTTTAACTGCAGGTATATTTCCTAATAATCGCAGGCGTGCGGCGATCTAAAAGGATTTTTTTGGAATGTTTAAGCATTAATTTTAAACAACTCGCAATTGCTTCTATTTTTTAATATTTCCTGCCTATTTATAAATTTGTATTACCTACGATTAATTATGTTAAATATGCATGAACTATGAACACTCTTTCTAGTATGCAGTAAATACAAGGTGAAATGGATACTGCTTTATTTTCCAGTTATTATGCATTCACATCCTGGTATTCACGAACATTCCAGTTCACAAAGAAGAAAAAATACATTTTTATGAATGAAAATATATTTGTCCCACGTGTGCCTTTTAGGGCTTCCGAACAATGAGGTTAAGCCACATCCCGTCCTTCGGTTTGATGTTAGGACTATTTCCGAATTTCATTGGAATCGTCGTTTTCGAACAGGGTTCTACCCGGAAGGTGTGTACCATTTGGATGATTAAGGCTTTCACTTGAACCACGGCGAATCGCATTCCCTAAAATAAAAAAAGCTCAGGTTAACATCCAGTTTTACATAAAAAGAAAAGGCTCAACACCACATCGTTAAATGAAGGAAATGTACAGATCCCGGCACGTGATAATCTCTGGTGCAAGATCTCTCTGCTCGGGGGGTAGGCGTGTACAGTCTCATGGTCTCTGAAAGAAAAAACGGACCATTACGCAATTAGAATGACCTTGAAATGCAGTGACCGCTTATTATAAAAAATTTGTTATGAAAACCGTTCACTGTACCATTCATCACCATGTCCATATAGGTCATCTCGTTCATAGAATCATACGACATTTGACCCCCGTGTCGCCCCAAAACAGTGCTGACCTCCTCATACAGCTTCTCTTGAACTTCCGGATTCAGCGCCAAGCAGTACATGGTAAAGAGCAGGACACTCTGAGTCCCATCAAAACCCCCAATCAAAAACATAATCGCGTTGGTGACCACGTCGTCATCGTCAAATACCACCGGAGTAGTGAAGGCTTCCTTCCCGATTCCTTTCCCTTCCCCATCCTCCGCGCCATTCATAACTTGATTGCTCTCTTCATCCGCCTTCAAGATACCCTGTTGGGCGTCCATGATCAACTGTAAAAAGTCATCCTTCCTCTCCCCCGTTGCCCGACGTCGTTTCATCACTTCTTGGATGACCTTCGTGAAGTAGTTACCCGCTTCGGGGTCGAAGGACTCTATCCCCAACATGTCGGCTACTTTCGGAGCGGCGAACAATATCAAAAACTTTAGGAGCAACAGGGGGCTAAATTTGAACTGGAACTGTCGCCCCATGGCTTCAAATTTGGACTCTTGGTTGGGAGGAACTTCGAAACTGACGTCAGAATGAATCAGTAGGGCCCCCTTAGTTTTTCAGTGCCAATCTCCTGGATTTTGAAGGGAACGTCCACCTCCAACATGCGAGGGTCGTAATTTCAAACGTGTAAGGATACCTCAAACCCCTTGACCCCTCTAATTTGGATGTGGACATTTCAGACAAAATGTATTTGATTGGCACGGAAAAACTAGACGACCTCTTGTTACGACCTTTGACTGTCAATCCCAAAGCAGCAGTTGGCGATCACGTCCATGGCGTACTTGGAAAATATTTGGGTAAAGTCCAACTCCCCCGATTTCGACGTCGGATAATTAATTTGTTCCTTCAAGTAAATGTCCACCCGCTCGCTACTGTTTTTAAAAATTTGAAACATTTTCCGAATCCGCCCCGTGGTAAAACTGGGGCTCAACTTGGCTCGAACCCCTTTCCACTGATCCCCCTCCATCGAGAACAACATTCTCTTCAACCACTTGTTAGAGTTCTCCGTGTTTATGGATCGCCGGTTGATAAAGTGGTCAAAGTCTTTAATGAGGATATTTCTTATCAACTCCAGATCCGACACGATCAACAGGGGCTGACCCACCATGTCCGACAGGGCGACCACCGGAGTGGAATGCTTTTGGGCGTCATCGTACATGTTCTGCTCCATCTCCATAAGATCTATGGAACCGGTAACGAATTTAAAAATTTGGGAAAAGCGACTCCCCAAGTAGGGGATCCCATCTTTCCTGAACTTTCGTCGCCTGTCCAGTTGCACCGAGATAACGTAGAGGGTCAGCAGCACCAGGAAGACGGCCGCGCCCACCACAATAATCCCCAACAGGCCCATTGTGGGTATATTAATTTACAAATTCAAAAATTAATTATTACAGATGTGCGCTCACAAACACACACACAAGCACAATGTTGAGAACGGAGATGACAACAAACTGGTTGAATGATGCGGGCTCACATAAAATGGTGAGGATGGGAGTTGACCTTGAAAACCATTTGGCTGACAGTAATAACGAGCACAATTGCTGTATATGGTATATAGTTGCTGGACGCTGTAGTTTGTTGAGCAGGACATATATTTATGATGTGTGCAATGTTCATGTTTTTTTTGGTGAATTGGCTCATTTCAAGGTCATGTTCAACACCAAACGATGCTTGATCACTCATGATGCTTGAAAAGTCAGCGTTATTTATATGGCAACGGTGACTGGGACGCTGTGAGATTTCAAGTTAATATATGGCGAAGTCAAGTGCAAGAGCACTATAGTGATTTATACCGTGATACGGTAAAAATGCACTGACAGCAATTCTCCTGGTAATGGTAACGCACAAGGAAAAATATATCCACGAAGATGATATAGCGAGAGCAGATAAAGGACAATCATAGGCATACACTCAACATAAATGAAGATGCTCACGTTCTCTGGGATGCATTCGGTAATGTTCGGAGTCGGACTTTGGACTATTTTGGGAAATTCCGTTGAGCAGAGGGACAATATGACCATGGTCTGCCTTAGGTTTCATCTGATGATGCTTGTTGTAAACTCAGACTATAAAAGTTATGAACGCATATAATTTTTCATAGAAATTTGATTTACGTAACAGTACAAAATCTTTATTAGCATTATTAGCATCTTGCATGCTTATGCAACAAGGGGTCTCGCAAGGATGTGCAAATTTTCATGCCGTTTCATTGAGTTTAGCAATGATAATGAGCGTTACATTTACGTTCTACTATTTTTATAATAAAAAGTTGGAATGTTGTGGTTGTAGAACAGATTTGGCGAACCGAAGGAAAATAAAAAATGCAATGTTGCATAGCGCTTTGCTTATGTGGCTAGCGTTCTCTTTGTAAGTTGCAAATGAAGCTATATTGCCAATATTTTAGCACGCAACTATAGCGAAATTGAGATAAGATATCAATAGCGATAGCGATATAGCGATATGAGAATTATTACTCAATTTTATTCCTGTTTTGAGTATCAGTGTAGGAATTCTAAAGACATGCATAATTTTTTTCAATGTCGTTTTTTGTGAAAAGAACAGACAGAAAGTATAAAAAATCTGTATAGTAAATTTTTAAAAAGTCAAAATCAAGTAAAAATAAGTAAATCATTGCAATTCTAAAATTTATTTCTACGTGAATAATATAAGGTCAATCATTATAATAAGAGCTTATCTCAGGACTGGGCCCCGAACAGAAATTTTAAGCCACATTCCGTCTCTCGGTTTTATATTGGGGTGATTGGCAAATTTCATGGGAATCGGGGTTTTCGAACACGGTGTTATCCGGTATGATCGAACGATCTGAATCACTAGAGCTTTCACTTCAACCAAAGCAAAACGTCTTGCCTGAGAAATGGGTAAAAAAAATAAAAAAAGTAACTCGATTAAAGACCGTTGAGGACCAACGTAAGTCTTTTTTCATGTAAGGATTTAAGTAAGAGTGTTTTACTAGGCACGATCTTGGACCGTGTCCAAATGGCATGAATGCATACGGACTCCGCCTTGCTTTGTTTTCTTGATTAAATCGCTCTGGTAGGAACTTTTCCGGATCAGGAAAATACTTTGGGTCGTGATGTATGCCCACAATCGGGAGAGCGATGAGGGCTCCCTTTTCAATCAAAATATTTATTCCAGGTACGGTATAATCCTTGGTGCAAACACGCTCTATCCTGGGCGCCGGTGGATATAATCTCTGGTCTCTGGGAGAGGGACCAATTGTCATTCATAGTTACCGTACTTTACTATTGGTAAGTGATTTAATTTTGTTTGATTACCGTTGACAACCATGTCCAAGTAGTCCATTTCGTTCACCACATCGTGTGACATTTCCCCTCCGTTGAGGTCTAAAATGGAAGTGATCTCTTCATACAGTTTTTCTTGAACATTGGGATTCAATGCTAAGCAGTACATAACATACAGCAGAGAGCTACGAGCGCTATCAAATCCGGCTAACAAATACATAATTGCGTTATTTACTACGTCGTCATCGTCAAATGTCACTGGATGAGTTAACGGTTCTTTCCTGATTCCAATTCTTTGGTCAGTACCACTCTTCACTGCATTTGCGTTATCATTTACTTTCATTGCGTATTTTCTTTCACCCGTCTCCCGTCGTCGCTTCATCGCCTGTTGGGTAACCATTGTAAAGTACAACCCCGCTTCCATGTCCAGTGATTCGAGTCGAAGCAGATCAGCCACTTTTGGTAGCTCAAAGATCATCAAGTACTTGAATAATTTTAAAGGGCTAAATTGGAAAATAATTTTATCTCCCATGGTAATTGTTGTCTCATCGTTTGGCGGTATATCTAAACTCCACATGGTATTTGCAATGACGTTCATGGTGTACTTGGAAAATGTCTGAGTAAATTCCAGCTCTCCGGAAGTAGTTGTTGGATAGTTTATTTGCTCCTTCAGATAAGTGTCTATCTGCTCGCAACTACTCTTAAAAACTTGAAACATTCTTCGGATTCGTCGCGTGGTGAAGTTTCGACTCAGTTTGGCCCGTGTTCCTTTCCATTTTTCCCCTTCCATGTTATACATCATGTCTCTGAACCACTTATTAGTGTGCTGCGTTTTTAACGGTCGTCGGTCCACGAAGTGGTCGAAATCTTTTATGTATATATTTCTGATCAACTCGACGTCCGACACGATCAATATGGGCTGACCTATTATATATGACACAGCAACTACGGGGGAACGGCACTGTATAGCTGCCAGGTATATTTCTTCCTCCATCCGAATAAGATCCAGAGTACCGGTGATAAATCGTAGTATTCGAGATATGCTAACACCCACATAAGGGATTCCTCGTTTTTCATAATATTGCTTTTTTCGGTGAACATATAGACCAAGGAGCACAACCACTACAATTACAACGACAATAATTTCAAACGGATTCATTATATCAGAAATGGAACATAGTTAATAAATGATTCCAGAATTAATAAATGTTTGAAAAAAGTATTTTTATAATGATGAATTATAATGATGAAAAAAGTAGGATTGAATCAACAACTTCTTAATAGCAGAAACAAAACATTAAGAAGAGTTTTGAGAAAGAAATTTGAGAGAGAAAATGGTGAAATAATGTTATATCCATTTCATTAATTGTTGTATTATATTTGCTGATATGGCCGCACCCTCCAATTAAATATGTGCATAACTAAAAATGAAAAATGTCTGGTGAACTCTTTAAATTTTTCACGTGCATGTAGTTCCGCTTCTTGTTACTAGTATATTTCCATGATGTTCCAAGTGAAGTCAACTTCATTTAAATCCAACATGGATTATATGGATTATAACGGGTTTTAGACAAATAAATAGTACGGACGTTGGATTTAAGTAAGCTCATATATGATTAAATTTACAGGTTATTTTCTTAGCTGCTAATTACACAAGGGGAGCATGTTTTAAGAACTATATTTTCCTACTTGTTAGGAATTAAAATCTAAGTTTATAAACCGTATTGTACCATTTTTAACCAACGCTCATTTTTCCCATGGGGTATTTCTGATTTAATGTTTTTGTTTTCTGACTTGGATTTGACTTTATCGATTTTGTCGGAAAACCTGATTGTGGATTGGAAGACCACTCCTCTATCTTTCAATGACAGAGATGACTAGCATAATATAATTACGAAGCCATATTATAATTATATAGTGATATCATTATTAAATATTTATAATATTGATATTTTGCTTCTCCGTTCCAGGTATGCGGACCTTACAGACGTGTGTGGCGACCACCTTAATTCGTCACGTAATACAATTATAAATTTAAAAACTGTCAATGGTGACTCTTGTCTTCAAAATTTGTTTGCAAAAAGTCAAGTCAGAATCATTATAATTATAGCAAAGACTTTAATACTTAAGTTCGTTTATTGATCATTTCATCATGATAAACAATGTAGGGTGTTATAATCTAAATGGACATAATGTATGTGGTGATGTATATCATGTAGCGTGTATTACTTTTTAATTTTATATCTACATCATTAAAAGTAAATTTTTATAACGATTGTTCTTCAAATTATTTTAATGGAATTTTATGACCTTTTTCATACAGGTTGAATGATATTCCAAACAAATTTAGTGATTATATTGATTTTGTTGATTTACCGTTCAAAGTCTAAAAAATGAATCAGATTAAAGCTTGACCCCACGTACTTACTTCCTCAAATCGGCCGAATTAACGTGTCAATTGTTGAGCAGTAAATACCATCAATCCCTCAGTACGGTGGGCCGAAACAGGAGGGAGATTAATGAGGACATTCGCACATTGTATTTTGTAATTTTGTTTTACATTCCCGTCTTATTTAATATTTTTGCGTATCTGATTTGTTTCCTATGTTTAACTACCACATGCATGTTATCCATTTTTGCAGCTTTGAAGGTTGGGTAGCATCCAAATGAGCAAATGATTACGTGAGAGTGAATTGCCATCACACGATTTTTATTTAACAGTGTAGCACGCAACACCTCATTTGTTTAAGACTTTTCCACTTTCTGTTACTTTCGTAGTCATGCTATTTAACTACACCTTCTTTAATTTAATTTATGTAATTGAAAACGCTACAAAATTGTTTATTAAATTTTAATGACCATCAAGAGACACCTGCCCATTGACAAAGGAAATTACGAAAGGTCCTTCAGTCAACCAGTAAGTTTTCCAGTATCAAAGAGCATAGATGTGTCACAACCATGCATAAGTTCTCTTATTGTGAACAAAAATTTTCATTTATTTTTCTGACAATTATATTATGGGTTCCACAATTACCAGTAACGGTGTCCTCTAAACTTATTTTGAAGTTGACATCGCCTCCCAGTTTTAGTCAGTATGCCCCTTTCCACAAGCTGTTATCTCCGTGTACGATTCATTTTTCTCGACGGATAACCGCTTATCCGGATTTATTTGACGGTCTGATGACATTTTGTAGCAGCCCGGACACACTGACACACACCGGTCACACTGACATCATCTGCCAAACAATTCAAACCTGCCCGGACAACCATGAAAATGTATCATCTTTTCTACCGGACACCCCCTGGAGCAACTTGTGGGAACACTGGAGAGCTACGGAGTTTGAAGATCTTTCACCGGTATTTCCGAAGATATTCCTCCCAGTCAAATTCGGACTCTCTTGTGTCGTTCAGTTACCATCGATCAACAGTGAAAACATTACCGATACCACCAAACCCCGTTACTATTTACCATCTACCCTACATTATTACCAGTTCTCTAAAAGATGGAACATTCGTCACATTCCTCCGGATTACATTCTCCTTCCTCTCCTGAATCCCTCTACTTTCACCGCCGTACACCTCACCGTCCGCGTCTTTGTGAAAACCCACATTTTATTTTTTACCCCATCAAGCTCCCCACATCCCCCGGTATTTTTCCCTTGTTTTCTCTGTAGCGCTGAGTGGGAGAATGACGGGTACGGAAATTGGGTCCGGGTAAGCCATCTCTACAGCATCAGTTGGAACGCTTACAATTTTTCCCACTGGACGAGTTTAAACGCTGCTGTGTCTCAGATTCGCATTCTTAAATCCTTTTCCAATTTACACACACCTACCCCTTCCTGTCCCTATGGGGAAGGGCCCTCAAAATGGTACAAACGTGATGTTCGTCATTGCATAGGAGGACTGGTGAGAGAATCTATTTGGCCCAATTGTTCCTCCAACAAAAACTGCTACCACACGTATATTTCCCTTTACAACGAAGACGTCAGTTTTCTTTGGTCAGTCGGCGAGATGCAATTTTTCTCCCCCGGGGCCCAACAAATAGGGGTGAGGTACACCGTCTTTGTCAATGACACGGACCAGGACCGCGATAACAACTTCAATATGGAAGCCATCCTTCGCCCCATACCCCTAAGAGGTTGGATCATTATCATGGCGACCATTGTTTATTTGGGCTGGACCATATGTTTAACCATTCCTGTGGATAAAAATATTTCAGACATATGCTTGTGGTTACTGGTGGTTATCTTGGAGCAGGGGGATGACTTGAGACGCGCCATAAACTGGAAAAATTGGTATCTTATCCTGATCTGGACAGTTGGGGTGGCGACGCTGTTGCGAAATGTGTACACAAGCTCGTTGTACTCCTACATGACCATGGAACCTGACCTTCACGGCATCCCGGAAGGTTTTGGCGACATGGTGCACAATAACTCCCTGAATTTTGTGGTGGATCAAG
>JAHZNE010001129.1:0-22640 GCA_027744055.1 Callyntrura sp. NNG-2020 | reverse complement strand
ATCACTCGTAGTCTTGTTATTATATTTCATTACCGGATCATTCACTTTTTAGTGTACAGTTTTCGGGTTGCTGATTTGGCAAGATTCGGCTGAAGAATTGTAGAAAGTTTGCTGCAGGGGAGAAAATTCCAGCCCAAAAATTTTTTTTACTTGTGTTTGTATGGCTCTCCTTCTTTTCTTCTTATTTCCACGGTAAACGTTGCTTATGATTTACACTCATTGGTTTAAACGTCTGGTGACGCAAATTAAAAATATTTACTTTGTGTCACAAATAAGCTTATTAAAATATCAAAGCAACTGTTTGGTTCAACTCATTTCATCAGTATGTTCCTATAGGCACTAATGAAAATAAACGATATCTCAATCCAACGGTAGTAGCTATAACACCTTGTTAATAATAAATCTGGCTTTTACAGATTATTTGTGCGATTAAAATGTACTTTACGAAAGGCAGTAGTATATTCACACGTCATTGCTTCTGTACACAATGACACAATTTAACGAATTCACATATGCACCAAATGAAAAAGTCAATACGACTGTTAAAAGTGTCTCTTCCCAAAACAGCGACACGGTGTGCCCTAATCAACAGTACATAACGGCATCATTTTAGACTGAAGAAAAGAATGTGTGTTACTGATGGTCACAATAAAGTAACGCTGTATTCGTACCTGACGCCTATGTTGGAAATGTTTAAACAAATTGCGTAGAATGCCATAAGAAATAAAGAATAATATAAGGTTAACTGATAAACTAATTTACATGGAAAAAGTGTTTTTACAATTTTTGCTTATCTAATAATATTTAAGATAACTGCGTAATACGAAAGCATACATTACATGACGTTGCAAACTGTGGTAGTGCTCAAAGTGCTATTTTTCTGTTAAAAACGTCTGTTAAAATATTGATGATAAGTTGAATACAAGTTCGTTTAAGTTGATGTTTATCAAAAGATGTCGCAAGTATCTTAATCATGATTTTTAGTTTCAGGGCGCTGCGCGCTGTTAGCGTAGTTTGTATTATATATGTAAAATAAAGATTTACGCATAGATAAGCAATATGTTTACACTAATTGTTTTCGAGTCTAAAATCCTTAATTTGAAACTGACAGATTTAGCCCATTAACTACTGTGTTAAATAGTGTTAGAAATTAACTCGTTTAGAATTTTATGTACCAATTTCATATATCGGTTTATTATAAGTTAAGTTACCCTGCTATTTTTTTAATATTTCAAAATTTATTGCAAATTTCTTATTTATGCATTCGACAGAACCTGAATGACTTTTAGCTATTTTCTTAGAGGAACCATGGTTTCAAAAACGCTAGAGAAACGAGTATCACTGTAGAGGTTAAAAGGGTAAAACCCTTGGCGATATTTTTTTCTTACGATGAGTGAATAAAAGATTTTATGTAATATAAAATTCAGTCAGCACATGTGAATGACTTTTCAACTGTAAATCCACCCTCAAGCACTACTGGGTTTAGAAATTTAACATAATACCAATACCAATACATTATGAAAACAAAAATCGCTGTTATTCGAAATGCCAGTAAACTTTGCCATCCAAAGTTTATCACAACACAACTTACGAATTAAACAGAACGCTGGATTGAACATACCCTTTCAGATAAAATAAATCCTACTGAAGTATGTAACACCCGACGTTTTGAATATTAACCGCTCCGAGTGTTCCGAATGTTCTGATTATATTGATAATCCATGTATACTATTCTGCTTTTCCGACTGTACTTGATTCAGATATCCATCAAATCCATCAACTCAAGTTAGTCAATTTTTAAAAAGGAAAGTTTCTTTATAATGGACTTAATAGTTCAGAGATGGTTAAGACAGAATCTCTATGCATTCCCTTAAAACGCAAATATCCTCTTATTAGCTTTTATGAAGTTATCAAATGCAATTGACAATTTTGTATAAACTCTTCCTCAGAGATGTTGTAAAATTGCCTTTATCGATCTACTTTAAGTACCTTTCTCTATTGATTGTCAATGTTTACTGGTCTTATCTAGGCCAAAAGTTTCATCATTGAATTAGAATTTTCTAGTCTTGTAATAATTTAGTAATCATTTTTCGATTTTGTTGTGGAATTGAAAATATCACGAGAAACCGTTGCGTCCACACTTATATTGGCATCAGCGGTAAACAATCATTCCATTGACTTTGACAATTACTTACAAGTGTCTTCACCTCATAATATGTGTTTGAGAGAACGAAAGTGTTGTTCAGTTATACTTTATACTGATAAACCTCATTTATAAACCCGGTGAACGTGAAAGTCCGTTAATTAAGTACAATAAATCAACGAATGACGCGACGCAGACACTTTTTCAACGTATTAACCGATTTCATATCATTGTTTCGAAGAAGGAATAATCTTAAATAAAATATGAGCTCATTGGTGTTCCTTGTTACATATTTTCAAAGTGGCTCGATGTCGATGTGGAAGAGTGGAAGAGTCGATATTAGTTACTTTAAGGTACAAGTTGCAAGCGAGAGACCTGAGAGACAATAATAATTTATTAATTTATAATAATAAGTATTTGAAATTGATTTTATATATGTTCGTTCTTAACAATTTTGTGGTAACTTTAGAAACTACATTTTGAATGTAAACTCCATATTCCGACAATATCAATGCCAAAAAATCCCTGCAAATATGTATTTTAGTATATGGTATCAGGTGTGTTGTTTTAATTTAATGTGACAAGTATTAATTAGTTGTGTGTGGTTTTAATTTAATGACAGCCAGTGGATGCTCAACGGTTTTTGCACTATCATACATTAACGTGTAATCATATCAATGCAAACGTAGAAAGGCTTAATATTATGTAAGTAATATCTAACCATTATTACAAAAGTGAAAAGATAAAGTAATATGCACGATATCACAAATGATGATTTATAAATGAGATTTAAATAGTCAGGAACCTACACGTAATGTTATAACCTTATATATTTAACTTTTCTATTACTATAAATTTATAGCATGTTTACGTTAGAGAGCGACTAGCAAGATTATCATGCAAATACGAAAGCTGCTAATCAATGGTGACTTTGGTGACTATATTTAATTTGACCATTTTGTTAAAGTTCAATGAGAAATCATATCTTTAATATAAAAAAGTACTCCATAAATCTGTGTATGAAAAGCTGTGTTAAATCTCGTCTCTACATCCTTCCGGATACAACTATTATATATTTACGTGTTTTCTTTCCTGATTTTATTATATTTTAATTCCATTACTTCCCTTTCCCTCCACACACCTTTCCGTATTCTCATTCCCAAGCAAAAGCGCACGAGATTTTGTCATCAGTGGAAAAGTGGAAGTATCACCTCATTACCTTTATTAACACAGATTGTTCATCAATAATTAAAAGCAAAAACATTGGCGCTCCTACAACTATAAAAAAAATACAAAGAACTATCGTATCCGCTGCAGTTTATTGCATTGTAATTATACACATGTGAGCACATTGTATAACTTCATACAAGCTGTCAGGCCAAATCCCATCCTACAGCACAGGGGATTAGTCTCGTCAAGCATATTTGCTTGCTTAAGGAGTACTAGCAGGAGTAAATATGTTTCAAATAAAATTCTATGAAACTTCTATCTTCATCAATATAGTCTCTTCTTGGCTCACTTTTAGGTATATTCTACGTTTAATCATTGTTTGTACAAAGTCCGGAAGAAAGGTAAGGAAGCGCGAGTATATAATAAATCATTTACCACATTCTGCCATGGGGCAGTGTGGTGATGAGTAGAAAATTAGAGCAGTTAGCATACTACAAAGAAACTAGAAAATAAACCGTCTTTGTTTATAAACATTTAAAGGGGTAGTTCAAATTAAAGCTGATGCACAAAAGTAAAAGTATATCATTAAGCCACGCTATAATATAAGTCGAAGTCGACTCTAAAACGTTGAGTTTCATAATGATACTGTGCGACAAATTTTATTTTTTAAATGCATTAAGGAAGTTTAGTATTTACAATGAGACCGGTGGGGGTTGTGACAAGGTGTGGTATGGCCACGTGGATCCTCTTCAAAGAGATGTAGCCGATGTAGGGATTATATATACTATATACATACACAAGGCAGGTTTCAAATCTACATGCTTTTAATTTGCATGCCTCATCATTCAATGTTAATTTGGGCCAACTTTGAGAACTATTTTGTCGGGACAACTATAGGGACATTGTATCAACTCCAAATTACGGTTTTTGAAAACAGCAACTTTTATTACATAAAAATATACATCGTGATCTATTGGAATAAAGCACGGTTTGGTGTAAAAGTTGAAGATGATGACTCCTTTCCCACATACCTTATTTTTACCGCTACCTATAAACTTCTACACCAAACTTCATTTTATTTTCTCTGGCAAATAACCACATACAATCCCAATTCCCAATGAGTGCTTAATGGTAATTATTTCGCGAAATTTCTATATTTGTAATATGAGCCCATACAAAAATGTTTTAAAGTAAGCATTCGATAGCCGGTAAGTGGTTATATGGAAGGAATAAATATCTTTATGGGTGGTGACTGGTGGCATGCACTGAAAGCTTGTTGTTATGAAGTCTTAAAATTAGAATGAATGAACTTCAAATGACTTCAAAGGACAACGACATAAGCGCCAAAAAGGCTTAAAATTTTAACAATTTTTGTTAGTCTTGGTAATAAATACGTATATCAACGATTATAGCTTCCACCTACGATTTTTACGACTACATCATGCATGGAAACAACTCGCCTTGTCCATTTTTTTTCTTTTTGAAAATGTTGTACAGTCAGTATTTAAAAAATGCTAGGTAACCAACGAGATGCCGGTAATTCTTTAAGAATTTTGTCTTATCAATCGACCACAACTTCCTTTCAGAAACTACGGGTTTTTTATATGTATGATACACAATGACGTTCCAATCTTGTAGATAAGATGAACGTACGTTGAAAAATTGGTCCTGGATTTCTTTTATTTTTAAGTTGTTCACCAGTTGCGGTTGTTGTCATGAAATTTTTGTCATATTTTGTATACACAGTAGCATCTAAAAATTTCATTTTTTGAAATTTAAAAAATACAATCATTTGTTTGCTAACGCTTAGCTTCCTTCTCCTTTTTATATCTCACCTTCACCTCTGTGATGATATACATGATTTAAATGCTCCTGTCAATTTGCAACTTTTTCATAGTTTAGCAACTAAAATAGGAAAGTTTAGCATGTGAAATTAATAAAAACACCTTTTCGTTTTATTAGTTTACAACTTTGTTGTGGCTTCAATCCATGTTATCCACGAGCACAAGGACGAGTCATGAGGACATCATTCTACACAGAACAGAAGCCAACAAAACACGGTAACTGTAAGTCACTACTTTACATTTGACATTGCAATCGATGTTCCAGCTTCTTCAAAATTTAAATTTCCACATGGAAATCACAATTCAACCTTAATTCCAGAAAATCTCACATGTCTCACAATTGACCAAATGAAAACGAAATTTTTGACAAATTACTCATTTCATTATAATTTTTCAAGCTGGTAACAAGACATAAAAAGTGGTATTTACCACTTTTACTCAATAATTTTAAAATTATTTGTCAACGTTACATGTGACTTTGTTTATATAGTATTCTCTGGGTAAAAATGCGTACATCTAGATTTAAATATTTTCATTAGGCATAATTCCAACACTGTTGAGTTTCTCGTAATAAAATAGGTAAAAAGTTTATCCAACATAGGTTCAGAATGTCATTTCGGAGAGAAAGGCACTTATATCAACTTTGTAAACACCGTGGTGACGTTACGATATTTTTGTCGTCCACCTTGCATATATCATATCAGAAAATAAAAAATATATATTTGCTTGGATATTTTTACATTTTTGCAAACTATTCAAAGCATGTGGTTATAGCGCTTATAGCTTTACTTTGTTGATCGATCATTGTAAATACTATTGAAAGTATTCCTATAATCTACGTTTATACCTCCATACAAATCTTTTTAAAAATCTACATATATGAGGGTCAGGGCAGTATTTATTTTTGCTCTCATTGATTTTTTACAGTCGGGATATCCAATCATTAGTTCCCTCGATTAATAAACGACTGTGGTCAGTGCAAAGCAATACATATTATGCAATATATTTATATATATATATATATTATTTGTATCACTAATGTCAAAGGCATGATGTAACCTGCAACATTATTACTTCTTTGTGATAAATGTGGCCTGCAAAAATGTTGCATAATTCATCAGCTAATTATAAACAACTGATGAACGAATGGTCACTTTAATTGTATCTCTCTTGTTTGTAAAACTACTCAGTCGTCAGTGAAGCAGTAATTTATCCTATTCCGGATTGATTTAATAATAAATAATAATAATAATGGCGATGATACGTAATAATACAATAGTACATCGCGCCATCCCTTAAAGTGCATACGACTTAATAGTGTGCACGTCCATTATCACAGCATATGCAATAATTTCTTGAACACACAAAAAGCCAAACAATGTACAATAATTGTTAATGTGTAAACCTGAACATCCCATACGATCAGGTACACTGATTATTATGCACACACGACGACCTAATACCCAACACAGTATAGCACCGCACAAACGTCGGGAAATCATTGAATATTACAAATGTGCAAAAAACATGATGCAAAAAAATATTCTTCAGCGCAGTTACGTACGATATTGGGTAAACAATTAAAAACCCAAAGAAAACAACAATGCAAAATTATGTGCCATTATCATTGCTAATATTGTTATAACACAGGGGTATTTTTTATTGAGAAACCTTAGAGAGAAAAAAAATATTGAAGAAATTTCAGCAAATGCAGAGCAATAGGCACCTTCCTTTCCTAGCATTGCCTTGCACCAAACCACCCCAAACCAAAAAGTACCCTCCATTACTCTACCCCAGCATATAATATAGTCGCCGTTGAATCACAAATTGCAGACCTCCAAGAACAGCCAATAAACGCTTAACGATGATGATAAGTGAGCAGCCGCGTGAGTGTGGCTGGCTGCGGGCTGCTGAGGCATGAACTTATCATCATCTTGTTGTAACAACCAAAAACCCATGACCAAGATATCTAATATATCAACCATGCTTCTTTGCAGACAGGTGAGGAGTCAACAAGGAGCATAATCGATATATATTACGAATAGGTAGGTGGGTAACAACAATTTTTACTGCCACTGCCTCTTGTAATGACGAGGATGATGAGAGACAATAATGTAGTAGTACCAAGAACGAATTAATCTGGGATCAGTTCAGGACTTAAACAAAAACATAGTTTTTGCATACATCATCACCACAACACACATGTATGACATTGTAAAAATAGGCAGTCCAGAGTGGTATCTAGGTAGTCTACCTTATTTGTTTGTTGTTTATATGTATTGTGTTATTGTGTATATATGCAGAAATGCATTTTAGCTAATTTTGATGCAACATGATGATCTAAACGAGTCACATACGTTTGCTAGGAGAAAAATGCTTTTGTGCGTGTGTGTGTGTGTGCATACTTTGTTCCGGATGAGTGTATTGTAACCCACTCTCGTCGTCGTCGTAGTGTAATTATTATGGTATATAGATTTTTAGTATTGCTAAAGAAGTATCGTCGTAGGAAGCTGTGTGTCTGTCTTGGTAGGTGATTCAATAAGGGTCATTAATAAACCTGTGATAAAGTCTGCTTTACATAAGGCCATTCAGCACCTACTTGAACTGTATGATAGTATATAGTCCTTTTTAGCATTTTTGTATAAATACACGAACAATCATTCATCTTGTCATCAGTTCACGTTCAAAGCTTTGACAAGCCTTATCCTAAACAAAAGTTTTCTTAGATTTCTGAAAGGAATCCCCAAAAAGCAAATCAAAATGCGTGCCGCTGTAAGTGTAAAAAAAATTGTGATTTTGTTTTCATTATTATTGTGCTTCAGAGAGTCAGAGTATTTTTCAGTGATTGTTTTAAAATGTGTTTTTTTATTTTCTGAGTATTCATATTGTGTTGTTGATTGTTCTACCAATAGATCGTTGTCGCCCTTGTCGCCGTCGTTGCCTCTGCTTCCGCTGTTGGAGTGGGCATTGGCCACGGACTCGGATACGGATACGGTCATGACATCTATGCTTACCCTGCCTACAAGTAATTTAATGTCTCTATCCAAAATGTCGTTTTCAAATTCTGTCAAATTCAGCAACTAATTTAATTCTCCCATCTTACAGGTACAGCTACGGAGTTGCTGATAAGATCACCGGAGATCAAAAGTCTGCTGTTGAGGTAATTAAAAGAACACCACGAGACTATCAGCAAATATCTTGCTTTTATGAGAGCATAGTTTTTAAACTTTTACATGTCTTAACATAGGTCCGTGATGGTGGTGTGACCAAGGGATCTTACAGTCTTGTTCAACCCGATGGTGTCCTCCGTACCGTCAACTACATCAGCACCCCCCACGGTGGATTCCAAGCTCAAGTATGTCAAAATATGTCTACTTTTATGCAGTCATCAAATTGTCGTGTTCCAAAAAAATAATTCATTTTTGAACAACTTTTGAACAGGTTATCAACAAGGGAGTCGCTGGACACCCCCACATCGGATATGGATACGGACATCTTGGAGGTCACCTCGGAGGAGGTCACCTCGGAGGTCACGGAGTCGGAATCGTTGGTTAAACACACCTTCCCCTCATCCATACGCCCAATGCCCCCTTCTTTCCTCTTTCTGCTTCCTCTTTTTCTCTACTCACCAATCTTTTGAGTTAAATCCTTTTTCCACGACACCATTTTTCACCACTCGGCGCCATTCATTATAGTCTTCGTTGACATCGGTAGCCAGCCATCTTTTAATTGCCATTGCCATCGGAAGTTCTTTGCTTCCGGCAAGACATGTCTCTTCTGTGATGTACTTTTTATACTGTTGTATATATTTAATATTTTATCTTTGTTTTGCTTCTTCACACTTTCTGTTTCTTCCTGTTTTTCTTCTTTCCGTTTTTCCGTCTGCCTTTCCTTTTTGTAAGCCAAGCACAGACTTTAAGCACTTTTTTGATTTTTAAAATCGTGCTCAATGTTTGTTCCTGACTGACTTTATGCATTTCTTAAACCTACTATTTTTCTCCACTTGATTCCTTATAGGGTACCCCACTTTGACTGATATAATAGCCACTCTTCTGTCGTTAAAATATAGATACCTATATATGAAGAGTTATATTTTTCTATGAAAATAAAAGTCAATGCATCACTCAACACGCAGTATACTACCTATGTTCTTGTTCTGTCTTAATTTCGTCATATTTCCAATCATCGCTTTTACGATGTTTAAATCGGTGCAGTGACATGCTCATTCTCAATCTCATTCTATTTTATAATGGGTGCTTTAATTGTTCACAGCGTACATTATCACACACTGTGAGTAGCGCAGTGGTTCATTAAGATAACAATGTTACAGTTCACTGAACATCTACCCCCTTTAGGTACGGTCTTTGAATCTTCACGACGAGTCTACTAATGAAGCATTATTCTTACTGCTGATGGGCAATGACAGCAATTCCTGCTCTTCTATTAATAACAATACAGGAGTACGTTTTTTAACGTTATGTACTTTAAAATATCATTCTTTCGATTAAAAAGTATTTTTCTTTACCCTAAATACGAGGGAGCATTTCAACAAATATTTTAAAGCCATCATTTTCTTTGTAACCTATACTCTCTTGTGTTGTGTAACAAAAAACGCCAGCTATATTAAAAATGTCACCAAAAGCTCAATTGTCCACTAAATCTAAAACTGAAATAAGCATCTGTCTGAAGACATTGACGATAATTTTCCCAATTTCGTCTTCACAAGCACATTTAAATTTAAACTAATAATTACGCATTCATTCTTCCATGTACTACACACTTTAATGTGAGTTAATTGATTTTGACCTCATCCAAGGGCAAAAAAGGCTAATAATAAATCATGTATGTATTGCTCACATAAAATGGCAACAAACTGCTAAAGTAATAATAATAATAATAAATTTCCTATGCTCCTCTTGACTTGAGAATCTTGAGATGATTGCGATAAATGGATGTCGTACTAGGTGCCATGTGCATGTCAGAGATACATATATGCATGAAGATCAAAGATATGCCTGTCGTACATTTTCGATAGCCTAAATTATTAATACTAGGTTTACAGCAATTATATTTGATAAATGTGTTTAATAATGGCGTTCAGTACGCTGTCATGAATCATTTATTTACACTTTTTAACGCACATGTAACGATTCCTTCATTACATGAATTTATTACGTTAGTCTTTGGTTCTTCTTGATGAGATCAATAAACATGATCCTTTTGTAGGTTTAATTTTTTATTGCCTTAATGAGACGGTACGCTGAGTTGGTTTAAGCGTAATTGGCATTTACTTTTCATAGGGACTGCGTTATCTTTTTAGTACATGAATTAACTGCATCAAACTATTAAATTCGATAACCGCTTTCATTAAAAGCACCACTTTTATGTGTACACACAGAGAGCTTTCGGCTTTATCGTGTTTGCGCTCACAATATACACAACAATACACATGTGTACTGTTAAGATTTGCGCTTAGCTGGGGTATATATATTTACCCCAAGATAACGAGACTTGGTAAATTGGGTTTGCGCAAATGTGTAACGTCCTTGAAGACCTTGGAATGTTTATATGTGCAACAGAACAGAATAATGATGGTGATTGATCATGACTCATGATAACTTTTTTAAAATCGTTGTTTCTACAGTATGTCATGTTTTACACTTTCAGTCAAAAAATGCGGATTGCGGATGGGTTTACCAACGTTATCATCATTAAATCAATGTATATTGTGATTTCACTACACATTTTCCCACAAATGCCAATGTTTTTGAGCTGACATCAGCATTTGGATTACAGCAAGCAAACCGCTTGCAATGAGTTTTTTTTTCTTTCTAAAAAAATTGAGGGCAATTATATATTATATCAATTGAAGGTGTAAAAGGAACAGTTTTAATTATTTTACTACACCTTTTCTTTGTTGTGTTTGAAAAGCAAGAAATGTATAATGCCTATGATACGTGAACCCCCGTTCGTCTTACTTGAAATTCCAAATTGTTTTCCACAGTACAACAGCTTTGTTGTGGAACAGACGGTGTGGTGTTGACAGCGGATAATCAGTTGTTGATAAACTGACCAATAATTGTGGTAATATGGTTATTATTATTGACCGAATGGGTACTCTGGTGGTCAATGTGTTGGATGAGACCGCGACGCGACGATATGACATGTTGTATTGATGAATGGCACAGATATATGCATTTTATATATATACAAAGCAACAGCCAAGTGAGCAACGTTGCAAGGAGACATAAAATGGCACCGACCATAAACTTATTGACGGCAATCCAAAATGTCATCATTTCTGTGAATATCTTATCCTCATTGCCCTCACAAACGTTACAAAGAGCTGGTGCAATTTAGTATTTTTGGCCGTTATGCTCTATAAAAACAGTAATGTGGAGATGCAAAGACAAGGTGCAGCGAGTAACAAAGTACTTACTTGCTGTTACAAAAGCAAAAGATAACGCTGCGAGGTTGGTACTACTGCAGCTAACTAAATACCTCCTACATAAGACGCAGTAGTAGTAATCTTTTGTAAACAAAACTTTTGGTATACATTTGTATTAAAACATTCGTTATATCTTCCATTAGCATGTTTGTAGGCACGTACCATTTACATGGTGTCTAGTTTAAATAAGACTCAAAAAATGAAAGAAAAGACGCATTGTTGTTTTGACTTTCAAAATAAACTCCATTTCAACATTTACAGCTTCCTGTACAATTGGATAATAGGATTGCATACTTTGTTGTACTTGTACTGTTCTAGTTTCACTCATTAACGACCTGGCTGGTTGTTAATGTTGACTGGCCAGTGCAACAACGCTGTAGGTACAATAACGCATTATTTTTTTGTATACTGACTTACAGGTTAGAGGGCTATACCGGACTCATTTCCTGTGATTTAAAAAATAATGGCTGTCAGTTAGTTGAACATTTTTGTCAACAGTAACGATTTTAAACTCGAGACAACATTGTTTTTCTCTCTGGAAGTTTTAATACCTAGTATACATGCAGAAAGTTGGGGTAGAGTTTAAAAAAAGTTGCGCCACCACCACGAGCCACACGTACGCAACGAGAGTAGGTGTGAAACTTTATATTTATCATCATCAGTTAAAGCGATAATTAAGCTGATGAAGAAATTAAAAAGATGGGATATGGGATTACATTACGGGACGGGAAGTAGGAAGACATTTCAATTTATTGTTATTATTAATATTCTGAAGCAAATAAGCAAAAACACAGTGCTCAGTAATTACCTGTTTACTTATCAATGCAATAATTCTCAGATTGTAATCAATTTTATCCCTTCGGCTTTGTAACCGAAAACGCTTTCCTCCAAGTTGAGCCATACACTAATAAAATTGTTAATACCAATAACAGTCTTGAATGCATCCTGATAATAAATATTCATAAAATACACTCTATATATATTTTTTTGTATTAATCTTCAGTGACCATATTATCAACAGCGTGATATACAGTTCTTGAAGGGAAAATGAGTTTCCTCCCGTTAATATAATACGGTTGATTGATCGGTTGATTGTACAAATAAAACTATTTTAATTGTTGTCTAATGTTATTTTATTACGCGTGCCAATGGGGAGTAGTAGTAGTAGTAAGTGCTACTACTACTTAAATGTGCTCATTCTTACTTGTTTGTCTCTACAATAACATATTTACAGTAACATTGTCAGTTTATTATGATGCTACAATAACGGCGGCGGAAACCGCAGGTGAACAAATATCCACAAACATTGTTTGTCTTTGTTTCTTACGATTTGTATTTATGCGGCAAAAGCAACAACTTAAATTCATGCCACCACCACTACTGGCTTGTTTCATTTATTTCGAAATTATGTATCGTTCTGTCTGAAGGCTGTCTGATTTGTTTCACTGCACAACCGTTATTTATTACCATATTATTATTAACGTACGTAACAACGTTGAACCTATCTTTTTGATAATCAACAACTTACACCTCTCTCTGGTGGCGGCGATCGTTGGTGGTTTATATGAGAGCAATTGTTATTGTCATCATCGTACGCTTTGTAATCAGCGTTGAACGCTCATGCTCACTGGATTCGACTTACAAAAGGATATTAAGTAACATTATTGATTATGAAATATGTAACAGGCGATTGTGATAAAGATGACGAGTTGGTCATTTAATGTGCGGAAGCTATTCAATCTTCTGTTACAATCAACAGGATCAGCAAAAGGTGTGATAAAAAAAGTTGTGTGTAGTTTTATGTATCAAATCAAAACTCTTTATACATATGTTCACTTTCTGTTTAAATAAAATATATTGGGACATTTTTTTACCGCAAAGTAATTATTATATGTACCTACCTATATGCCACTTTGCGAATTCACTGTAAGATGACAAGGTATAGGTTAATAATTAAAAGCATACTTAATTATTGCAAAGTTACTGAGCTGTACATAACATGTGTGTATATGTGCAATGCATCCGTATAATAACGGATGATGGTAGGTAGGTTATCTAGGTAAGAAGTGGGCTGAGGAAGTTTTTTTTGAAGTCATTTGAATTGTCGCGACAAGTGTCGTTTAAGGAAGGCCTAATGTGACAACGACAAGTTATGAAATTACAGGTTGTGTCTGAAGCGGAAAAATATTTTAATGTATACCGTATTATATTATGTAAATACACTAATCTTACTTAAAAAGTATATTCAAGCAACTTGTAAATAACATTCATTTTTCGACAATCTCTCAAATCTTATCTAAATAACGTCCACTAAAGATTTTAGACTTTACTTTTACTACTACGTGTCAGATTACTTTTGTCTCCTCTTCCCTTACATCTTTGTCCTATAAAACATTTTGCATGCACCACGTGTTATGTATCCATTACGTTATACCACCAAATTCACAAAAAATGGTTCCATTAGAATACATCGTAAAGCACCCATCGTTACAAAAGTGTAAAATAGTAGTCTGTCTGTCGGGGGAAAGTTGATCGGGTAGATAATTGAAAGTAAAAAAATTGTTCATGATGATGATGCATTCCTCAGAAAAGGTATAATTATGTGATAGGCAATACAGGATTAGTTGTCATATAGTACGCGGGTTTATTTTTGCAATCACAATTTAATTATAAAATAATATTAATGAGCAACGTGTGGGTCATCATCGTAGATGTCTTAATGAGTAATGATGTGACGCTCTTTACATGTAGGTGGAGTGGGAAAGGAAAGTTTAAATGTATGAATGCACATATACCTACTTTAAGAGAATATTTTGTGAAATATTTTTGCTTACTTTTCCAACTTGTGTAGGCATCAACCGTGAGTTTTCAACGGATGATTATGTAAAATATAAATGCATGCAGCCAATACTAATCGTCAGTACAAAAGTAGTAACTAATTTATGTAAAGTTTATGAGAACGTTTTGCCCGTTTGTCTGAAGGGTGGGATGATGGAAATTACGCTAAAATGTACATTGATTATTACCCTTTTTTAATGATCAACGATAATGATACAAACTGTCCCGTGGTTTGGTCCCACAGGCATTAACGCAGGAAATTAACGGTTATGTATATGTAATGTTCCAAAGCACGAATCAGATTTCTATATTGAAGGACATTAATTGTAAACCCGCACTTACCAAATATAACCGTTTTTAGTTGGATGTAAAATCTACCGACTGAGAACATGTTGTGAGAAAACTACTTATGATAACCATACTCACGTCCCTCTGCTAATTAACAACTTTTGCTTATTACTCGGATCTTTGATAGTAATAAATTCATTACTTTTATCGATTGTTGCACAAAGGACAAGTCATAACAAGTAGCCACATTTAAATCCTGTAGTCTTTTTCAACGTCAAAGTCCCTTTCTCACAACATCAATTGCCCTAATTTTTATTTCAACCGCAGCCCATTAAAACGTCCTCCATCATTACAGTCTCTCGGATTGATTTCTTATGAACATGCCTTTGACTAATTCGTTTGATCATTTCAGTTAAAACATATGAAAAATGCATCCAACAATTCCATCATCCAAATGGGCATGCATGAATTTACCTACCAAGACGTTTTTTGGTTAAAGCATTGAGTTGTATTCCCTACTAGTAGTAGTAGTCTGTACTGTAGTAAATTGACACATCACATCGTGCCGTTAGACAAGTCAACCAGCTCAGCGAGCAGGAGCCCTGCCTGCGGCTTGTCATGAGACTTTATTCTTGCCGTCTTCACCCATTCCATTCTAATTTTTCTGTACAGAAAAATTTACTAATTATTATTTTCAAAAGAAAATGACACGTATAGTACCTAGGTACGTGGGATGAATGTAAATGCAGTAACGTTGTACACATTTTATGAACGTGGCAAATATTTAATGTGCACGTAAGAAAATGAAAATAATAGTTCATTTTCTGCAAAAATTGTAACAGCAAAATTCATAATTATTATTAATAATAAAAATAATAATACTTTTGTGCATCGGCAAACTCTTATACCGTCCAAGTTAGGTACTGCCTGTTATAGGTATATATTATTATTGTTGTTATATAATCGCAAAAATAAAACTCTTTTTTCAAACTCACACTTTACTGGTATGAGTTCACACAATAGGTTACATTAATGCACTTTTGATTTTTTTTTAACTTTTTT
The DNA here is from genome assembly GCA_027744055.1 of Callyntrura sp. NNG-2020. Lineage (NCBI taxonomy): Eukaryota > Metazoa > Arthropoda > Collembola > Entomobryomorpha > Paronellidae > Callyntrura > Callyntrura sp. NNG-2020. The sequence goes on along the minus strand of JAHZNE010001129.1, from coordinate 6,847 downwards.
TGAAAAAATAGTTAGCGTCTAGCACTGAATAGAGCAGCGCAACAATACTACCAAAAGAGCTACCCAAGAAAACAATAGCCGTCATACTGGTTGGCCAACAGTTTAGACGTTGTACTAGCACTTTTGCTCTTTTTAATGTGTCGTTAGTTTCTGCCACTGTGGGTGATACCATTTAAGATGAGAAATGATGGTTGTGCGTTTTGAATTAAAGAAAAAAAATGATTAAATAAAAGCGTGTGAATTATTTTCATCCTCGTCTCCTCCTGCCTCTTGTTACACACTTACCCTTTTGAAGTACCTATTCCCTGAATCTTGTCACATGAGATAGATAAGTACTCTATACTAGATGATAACTACGTCAGCAGGTTTATGCATAATATATCGTTCACTACTACTACGACTTACGAGTATCCACACTGTTTTTTATTGTGGGACAAAAATGCAAGTGAAGGGTGCCTTTACAAAGACCTACTGCGCGCACACGTAAAATACTTTTATCCTGTCTCTTTTCCACCACAAGTATAATAATCATCATCAACAACAAACGACAACTGCATTGTCAACAACTCGAAACGACAGTAGTCACTAGTCACAGCGCTAATATGTGTGGCTTATGGATGATAGTTAGTTTTGCTGTAAATTGTAGCATGGGAAATTATGCCGTTTATATGATGCATTTACATTGTTGTTCATTGTTTCTGTGATTGAGATGATTATATAAGTCATAATTTTTACGATCATCCCACAACCACCACGACGTCGAGTGGCACCTTTGTAAACATTATAAAACATAAATAGGATAGCGTTTTGTACATTGTGACCGTTTTTTTTTTAAATATTAAAGCGACAACAAAGAAGGGTTTTTAGTTACAGATGATAACGTATATGTGTGCGTAAATTTTTAAAAAGGCTATATGGACGAATCAGCAGCCAAAAGCACTATTATTAAACCGATCATTTTTCGATCAAAGTATAAATAAGATGATCAGGGTAGATTTAGTTATTCATTTGTGTCTTTCATCGTGACAAAGTAACAACCGTTGACTTATACTCCTGTTCAAGTCCTCAGACTTTATACAAACAAAAAATCAACATGCATTCCGCTACCGTAAGTATAAAAATTATTTTCAAAGTTTTCAAGTTCGGAAGAATTACGGAGAATTTCAACAAAGTGTACAAAAAATGCAAGAGTGTTAATTGTTATTTTCGTTCTTTTTGTGAAAGGTTATATTATTGGCTATCGTTGCCGCCGCCTCTGCTGTCCCATCCCCCGTCGGGTATGGAGTTGGGCATTTGGGATACGGTCATGGATTGGACTTCTATGTAAGTGTTCTTGGCACAAGTATAAGTTGAAATTACATTTGAGCCACCGTTAACATTTTGCTATATTGATATTTTTTCCTTGATAGGCGTACCCCAAATACTCTTACAACTATGGTGTTGCTGACAAGATTACCGGAGATCAGAAAAGTGCCGGAGAAGTTAGGTACGTGTGGAACTTCATAATTTCATCTAAAACGTTGATATGTTTGTAGTCTGACAATCGCGTGTTACTTTATTTCTTGCAGAGATGGTCCATTGACCAAGGGATACTACTCAGTTGTGCAACCCGGTAAGTCACATATTTGGTAGTTGTTTTTTAAAACGTTTTGCAAGTAAAAAGTTTACATTAATCATTTTATTGTGTCGTTAAGATGGAGTCTTAAGAACCGTTAATTACGTTGTTGACCCCAAGCTTGGATTCCAAGCACAGGTGCGCAAAAATTTCAATTAAATACACACTTTAAAAAAATAAAACAAACATAACTTGTAACGTTACAAATGATTTTGTGATCCCATTAGGTAATCAACAAGGGAATTGCAGGACACCCTAACATCATTGGAAAGGGCTACTTGGGCGGTTATTACGGTTAAGGAGTGACCTTTCAACAAACGCTCAACAACCGCGCACTACTTTGTTCCACCGGGGATGCGCGCTCAAACGTACCAAAGATAGAAATTGTTACTCTTCTTCACAAACACAAAACCCCTTAACTCTGAATGCCAAAGTATACAACTTTTTGTTCTACAAACTCCCTCACATCTCTGCATGATGGTTGGTTGGATGGATCTTTCTTTTTGGGTGGAATTACCGTTACAATTGCATGTTAATTGTATATAAGCTTGCTAAAGCTGATTTATATTTACAAATACTCTTTAAAACTCTTCTTCTCAGATCTCTTTTCAACTGTGTTCTTGATTTCTTTTCTTTCTCATAATTTATCCCTTGCCTCTCTAGTCTGTCTAGTGTATGATTGCAATTCTGTAGTCTACAATCACTTTCATTATCTTTGCCCCTTCTGATGAACAAGGTAAGTTGTGTTTTTATTGTACATAACATACTTATGAAAACACAACTTGCATTGTCTTTCTTCTCTGTAAACTTTGAACTAACATTCACTTTTCAACTAAAAATGTTTAGTCTTTCACCTCTTAGTACTAACAAGCAGAATGCAATATTTCTTCTTGATGATGACTGATAAATCTTACTTTAACTAGATAATTTTTATATTTGTCACACGCTAAAACTTTTGATATTGTTGCAAGAGATTAAAGTTTAAATCATACCTTTTTATACAAACAATGTAATGCGATATTTGTACTATTCAAGTAGACATATTACGCAATTATGATGATGATCAATCATAAATAAAAAATGGTATCGAAACAAATGCCAACTTCATTTTTTCACACGCAACACGTTATGAGTCGCGAATGGTTTTAATGTGATTTACTTGTCAATATTGTTCATATATATAAATTATTACAAAAGGAGACAATAATACATACCCACCCTGTACTGATCACTAAATTGAATGAATAGTCTTCATTTCATATATTTGGTTGTCTGCCTATGCTATACCCATTTTCCTGGTTTCATTCATAGATATATTCATCGTAATTGTGACAACTTAACTGTAAAGAACTGTACTGCATCATGACAAAATCACATTACATTTATTGCATCAAAATTAATTCATTTGTTTCTGCATCATTAAGTAACTCAGAAAAAAACAAGAGTTGTTATTACAAATTAATTATAATAATAATTACAGATATTTTGTTGCAACATTCGTAGGTACATTTAGTATATGATATTCAATGAAAAATAATACATAAAAATTCACCATTAGAATTTTTCAGGACACATTGCTATTTCTTCATATAATCGTTCTTCAATGTCACGAAAAATTGTAGTGTACATTGATCCTACATCGATATTAAACGAAACGTAAATTGGCTTTCCCAACTTTTTGGTTAGTTTTGCAGCTATACTTTCACTTAAATTATCACCAGTGTTTCCAACAATTTTGGTAGTGGTTGGCATTCCCTTTTTATCGTAAGGAGTAACTGCAGCCATTGCCAAATCATTCATACTTCCATTACCATTTCCTATCCATATGTACAAGCTATTACCAAGGTTCGTCACTTGAAAGAAAAAGGTAGTCTCCAAGACCTTTGCTCTAAACTCGTGTAGTTTAATTTTCTGTTGAAGGTGTAAAGACGATAACTTGTTCTCCAAATTGTCGCCCATGTCCCTTGTTGTTGACATGTCCAATGATTATTTTTCAAGAATTCAGGCACCTCACACCTCACCGCCACCAAAGTATCGAGAGCAGAGCAGGAAGGGCCTGCACAAAAAACGAATTTATGCCATGTCACTCACATGAAGTTGTTATATATTCCCTTTTAGGGCACCATTTGTACATTTATGTAAAAATTATATACTGTGTTTATATAACATGCATAATATCATTAGAAAAACAATGTGCAACGCAATTTTGTTACCTTGAACGGTTTAGATTTAACCCGGCCTGGCGTTATACTTTGCTGTGTATTCTCTGCATCTGCACCCGCAGAGTAGAAAGCAATTTTTTATGACTTGATGAATGCGTAACACCAGTGACCAGAAAATTATATTCGTTGACAAAACACAATATTATATCTTCATTGGAACTTTTTTCTTATGCAGTTATAGAAAAATTAACATACATTTGAGCTTTACAATTAGCCAGAACACAATCACAATGATATACTAATGGAACTACAACTACCTAAGAGCTCTGCTCCCGCTTACAGGGTGCTGGAGAAACAGATGGTTTTGTTGGTTTTTTCGTGATATTTACTGAACACATGCTACGATAGTAATAGTGAGTGATGATGATGATGGACGGATATATTGGAGAATGTATTGAAGCATCGTCTTTGGTGCTTTTTACACCAACAACATGGAGCGGAGACCGTGCCATGCCTCCAGTGAAGATATCATGGTTAAATGGTAATGAATTGACTAAAATGAACAATAATTACACTTTAGTATGTACTATTGTACAATTAACACTAACAAAAAGATCAATTGGTTAATAAGAACATACAGTCATCGGCAGTGCCATGCACAAAAATACAATATTTATGTTGTAAACTGTTCAAATATAATCAAATTTTTTAAATAGTATATTTGTTGTGATTTCGTTACTTACAGTTAAAAATTATCGGCTTACATGTGAAACCACCCGTCTTTGCGATACAAACTTTTAGTGATTGCTTTTTGATGATAACTCGAAAACACTAGAACGATTTAATTTGCCAAAACTAAGTAAGTTACATTGCTTGTGATCATGATCATTTAGTAAATGCATAAAAAAATATTTTTATATGAACATTACAACATTTTCTTAAAATTTTGCCATATTTACCCAGAAGAACGGAAGTGGCTGCATTGTTTTACCCACCTGAAAAATGACGTACCAAACCACCATCGTAAGAAGCTGTTTGTACCTGGTAAAAGGACCGAGCCTGTCACAATTCACTGGAAAAAGACTACGGAAATATGAAGTACGGACACCTTCATGTATAAATTGTTGCAAAAGTTTTGCAACTGCTCCTGCACGGACAAGAAAAGGAAGAATTAAAGAAGAGAAAAATGTTAAAGATGCGACCCCCAACCCGGTATCGGGAATCTCCAAAATTATTCTTCAATTTGCAAGTAAAAAAACCAGAATTACAAGTGAACGTCTTTCAAATTTATTGCCGAAACGACTACTTACGTATACATCGACCGCACCAAAGCTATTTTACATCATTGATACGGAAGCAGCCAAAACCATAAGCAAAGCCATTCGGTCAGAAAATGTTGACAAGGAATCGCCAGTTATAGAACTACAATCAGGGCTGGGATTGCTAACAACGGAGCTATTGCACGACATCGGATTCAAATACGTAACATGTCTGGAAGACTGTCCTTCATTAGCAAAGGATTTTATCAAAAAGTTTAATCTTCCCGTAATCGAATGTACATTGGACTCTCTTCCTCGTCAACATCATCTAGATAAACATGATGGAGGAGAGCGAATAAATAGCTTTATAGCGTCAGCTACACCAACTGAATATTTGAAGAACATCACCAACGGTAAATCCAGGAGACAGTTATACATGATAGGAGCTCTTCCACATGTTAGCATTATCAATTTTTTAATTCGGTGTTATTCCACAAAGCGAGTATTTTTTGAAGACGACTTGCCCTGGTCTGGGGTAACACTCTTCACAGTACTCGGAGCCAAAGCTCTGCACATATGTACTGCCACACCTCAAGCAGGACTTGTGGCGTACAGAGCCACTTCTGTATTTTGCCAAACACTTTTTACTTTTAAGGAACTGGGTACAATCCCGCGTCAAGCATTTTTACCTTGGGAGACTGAAGATTTGGAAATACGCAAAGGTCCGAGATCAAGAAAGATGAAAGTGGGAGACCCATCAATTTTAAAATTAGTGCGAATTGATATAAACAAAGAGGTACAAGAGAAAATTGGTAAAAATAACCTGTTTACTTTTTGGTATTTTGTGCGTCAACATCTCCACAATAAGAAGAGTAAAGTAATTCCAGAACTGGAGCGGTGGATTCCAGGTTGTGGTGTTGAATTGGTTAAGAAAGGCTTCACAATATTCACGCAGTTCGGTACGATGCAACCAAATGAAATTTTAGATTTGTATCTACAATTTGTATCATTGCCTGAATTTTCACACTCTTCATTTTTAAATGCTGTAGAAAAGTACCAAATACGCTTGGAACTTTCGGAAGACGACGACGATAACAAGTAGATTTGAACAAAGTTTTTGGGTTGTATTATATGAAGATGTTAATTTCAACTGACACAGTCACATAATCACATATAGTTGTGTTCACATTAGTTTACGTTTATTTTAGCTTTTATACGGTGAGATATGGAGATGATAATCATATATACAAAATGTATTTTTTTTTGTCTGCCCTATTCTTTTTGTGAAATAAATCGGATCAAGATTTGAAATTCATTATCTCTTCAAATGTCACCAGTCATCACACTCGAAAAAACGTTTTCAGAACAGTCTTTTGAAACCAAATCTTAAAGCAGCAAATAGGAGCATTATATGTCCGACAACGAAAAACGATCCGCTGGCTCTAAAAATTTTGTGAATTAATGCATTACAAATTATTACACACTACGAAAAAGTATCAAAATGGAAAGCCATTCAAGTTTGAGCAAAATCTCACTTTTTGTCTAACCTTTTGCTAGGATCTCCGGTGTAATATCCCTTGGCGTAAACGTAACGACCGAAAATCCATACTGTTCCACCAAGGGTGCAAAAGTAAGGCATTTCCAATCCTCCCGTCAAAAGTAGAAACATGAATGTTGGATATAGTTCAAGAGTACTGTGGAGAGCTCTACTCACAATAAGATTGAAGAAAGATTTAAGGCTGCGTTACATGGTTGCATGGTTTCAACGAAGAAAAAATGCAACCCCCAAAAGTTTAGGGGTTGATTATATA